>SJYC01118029.1:0-23665 GCA_006408675.1 Madoqua kirkii | reverse complement strand
TACATATAACTTGTTTATTAAAATATATCTTAAATATATGTGTATGTATGTGTGTGTGTGTATGTACTTATTAGCTTTAAAAAGTATCTTTAAATACCAGGCTAAAAAATGATACGGAAATCTCTCCTCCTCCATCTTTTGCTATTTATAACATTTCTGTGTTATTGCAATTTATTTACAATATTTGTGTATCAGAACACACACAACATTTATGGTTTCCCAACCATAATTTCTATAGTTTTTTTTTTTCTTTTTTTTGCCAGATACTATAGTTTAGTGGATTCAGTAATTGTCATTCTTTTTGTAAGTGATTTTATCATGTATCTCTTTTTTAAGCTGGTCTTCTACATTTTAAAAAGAAGGGTTTATAGAGACTAAATCCCCTGTGTTTGTTGTAATAGTTGGATTAAGAAAAAGTTTGAATCTATAAATAACTTGAGATTCATTTGATATGTGGTATAAGGTGAGAATACAAATTAACTTGTAACCTCCAGGATGATATCTAGTGAACCATTTTGCTTATTACTTCTGTAACCTTCAGAAAGATGAAACTGTCCAAGGGACAAATGAAAAATTAAAATATTCTTTCCTTCTAGGAAACTGAAACTTCAAACAGCAAAACATGTGTTCAATGATTTTGAGGATTTAGGGAAGAAAACGGTTCAAGTAATTAGCTACAGAACCTGTGTTGGGGAGAAAAGGAAATTGGGGCCAGATAGGGTCTTATGAGTTGAAAGAAAATGCAAAAATCAAGGAAGCAGTGCCTGGGACATAAAAAGGATTCAAAACATTTCGGTTTGCCGCATTTGTGTGATTTCAAGGTTTTTGGGAGGTGGAATGAGAGTGAGAACAAACGTTGTTGTTTAGTTGCTAAGTCATGTCTGGCTCTTTATGACCCATGGACTATAGCCCGCCAGGCTCCTCTCTCCTTGGGATTTCCTAGGCAAGAATATTGGAGCGGTTACTACGTCCTTCTGTGGATGATCTTCTCGATCCAGGGATCAAACCAGCGTCTCCTGTGTTGCAGGCAGACTCTTTACCTTCTGAGCCACCAGGGGAGCCCCGAGTACAAGCATACTGCATACTTTGGAGATACTGTGGGTTTGATTCCAGATCACCACAATGAGCAAATATCAAGTTAAAGTGAGTCACCTGAATTTTCTTGTTTGCCCAGTGCATATAAAGTTTTCTTTACACTAGAGTGTAGTCTATTAAGTGTGCAATAGCATTATGTCTTAAACCTATGTCCATACCTTAATTAAAAAATACTTTATTGCTGGAAAATGCTAACCATCATCTGAGCCTTCAGAGAGTTATCTTTCGGGTGGTGGAGGGTTTTGCTTTGATGTTGATATCTGTGGACTAATGCCGCCGCCGTTGCTGCTGCTGCTAAGTCGCTTCAGTCGTGTCCGACTCTGTGCAATCCCATAGATGGCAGCCCGCCAGGCTCCCCCATCCCTGGGATTCTCCAGGCAAGAATACTGGAGTGGGTTGCCATTTCCTTCTCCAGGTGGACTAGTGAGGTGTGGGCTTATTTTGTTTTATGTTTTTTTTAATTTTGGCTGTACTGGGTCTTCGTCGCAGCATGGACTTTTCTCGAGTTGTAGAGAGCAGAAGCTACCCTCTCGTTTTGGTGTGAGGGCTTCTGATTGCGGTGGCTTCTTGTCGCGGAGCCCTGGCTCGGGGTTCAGCAGTTGCGGCTTCGGGCTCTAGAGACAGGCTCAATAGTTGCGGCATGTGGGCCTAGTTGCTCTGAGGCATATGGAATCCTCCCGGATCGGGGATTTGTTAGACCCGGAGAAGGCCTAATCACTGGAACCATCGCCTCACAGATCACCAAGACTCGGAATTCGATGCAAACCGCAAGAGGATTTTATTAAGCCGGCGCGCGGGGGTTCGAACTCCTCGGGAGGAGTGAACCCAGAACACTGGTCGCAAAGGATTTTTATACAGAAAAATCACAAGCAGGTGGGAATAGGGTTAGGACAATGTGATTGGGGGCCATAGGCAGGTACAGGTGGGGTGAGGACGTTTGATTGGTGGGCAAGGCTTAACCTTTAAGGGGATAGGTCTGCAGGTTATCAGGTCGAAAGGACTGGCTGACTACCCCGCGGCGGTTGGCCAGTCCTCAGGAAAAAACAGCCTCCAGGAAGGATTAACAGAAAAATAACCACTCTGGGAGGGGGCTTCTGCAAAGATCAGGAGACCATGAGTCATCAGATAAGGGGCAGGCTATTTTCCATGAGGTATGGCCTGCCTCTGGGGTTTTAACAGGACAAAGAAAACTTTTTAAAATTTAACTTTTTCCTTCAGATTGAAACTGTGTCTCCTGCACTGGCAGGCGGACCGCCACTGAGCCACCAGGGAATCCCCAAGGTGGACTTATTAATTGTCCTAATTTCAATATTGTTGTGTCTCAGAACAGAGAGGCCCGAGGAGAGGAAGAGAGGGAAGCAGCCCGTTGGTGGAGCAGTCAGAACACACACATTTATCAGTTAAGTTCATTGTCTTACAGGAATGCAGCTTGTGGTGCCCCCAGACAATTATAAGAGTGGTATAAAGATCATCGGTCACAGAGCACCATAACCAGAAAAATAATACGTAAATGTTTGAAATACTGCAAGAATTACCAGAGATGCAAAGTGAGCAAATGCTTTTGGAGAAATGGCACCAATAGATTTGTTCAACTCAGGGTTGCCACAAACGTTCAATTTGTTAGAAAATATAATATTTGCAATACCTAAAAAAAAGTGGTAAAGCAAAGTTCAATAAAACAAGATATGTCAGTGTAAGAAATGTGGAAGGTTTGTGGAATGTGGAAGAAGCGTGGCTGTGGTTAAAAAGTGTGAGATGTCAGTTGGGTGGTAACAAGGTTCAAGGTGTGACTTTTAAAGTGGGTTGTCAAAATACATTAGATATGAAATTTCCTGGTACTTAGGAAACATTGCCAGAAAGCCTGAAGTTTGAATTGGTTTGAATGTGAGATCTAAGTTGTTTCTGGGCAATGGAAGGATTTGGGGGAGAAGATGAAGGCTAACCAGCTACATAATTATTTTGTGAATATGGGGAACCAATCAACTTTATGAGGTAGGTCTTATATTTATTCCACAGATTAGGAAATGAAGTGTATTAAGTAATATCAATATTACTAATTTTACTTAATTGGTATTAAATAATTTCCCTGTCGCCATAGAATGAGTAACTGCCAGAGTGAAGATTCAAGTCCAGCCAGTCTGACTCTCAAGCTTGTTATCTGACCATTCTGTAGCTCCACCTCCAGGTGTCTGAGTGGGGAGGATTTACGTGTGTATGTGTGTGTGTGGTGGGGCTGGGTTGTTAGTTTATGTGACTACAACCCTTGGGGATGGTACAGAGGCTGAGCAAGACTCAGAATCTGTCTTATGGGGCAACTCAGGGAGCTCTGGAGTTTATTTTGAATCTATAAGAGAATGTAATGGAATGCATTGTGGAATGGAAGGGGTATTTTCCATTCCATGGTTACCTTCATCCTCCAAGACTGAGGTGGTTCCCAAGGAGAAAAGACTTAATTAAAAGAAAAAAAGAGTAATCCTTTTAAGCACTTCAAAAACTATAATATTTCTTTAAAATATATTGAGCAATTTATCCATTTGTTCAACACACACTTTAGTACCTGTCTTGTACGAGGCAGAGTATGTGTGTGTGACTCTTTGAGATCACATGGACTGTAGCCCATCTGGCTCCAATGCCCATGGGATTTTCCAGATGAGAATACTGGAGAATACTTTCCCACCCTCAATACATCACCAGGTAACTTAATGCTATGTTCTTAGTCTGACCTGGGATGGATTGAATTCTGAGAGAGGTTTTATTGAATAAGTGGAGAACTGAAATTTGAAAAAAATTGTAGAACATGTGCAGTTATAAAAACAATCCATGCATTTAGCCCTAGTGTAGGTGCTAGCAGTATTTTATGAATCATCTTATTTGAAAACAAGAGGCAGACTAGGGAGGGTCTGTATTACTCAGCCCTTAAAAAGAATAAATTTGAATCAGTTCTAATGAGATAGATGAAACTGGAGCCGATTATACAGAGTGAAGTAAGCCAGAAAGAAAAACACCAATACAGTATACTAATGCATATATATGGAATTTAGAAAGACAGTAATGATGACCCTGTATGTGAGACAACAAAAGAGACACAAAGGTATAGAACGGACTTTTGGCCTCTGAGGGAGAGGGAGAGGGTGGGATGATTTGGGAGAATGGCATTGAAACATGTATACTATCATAAGAAATGAAGCGCCAGTCTATGTTCAATACAGGATACAGGACACTCGGGGCTGGTGCACAGGGATGATCCAGAGAGATGATATGGGGTGGGAGGTGGGAGGGGGCTTCGGCATTGGGAAATCATGTACACCTGTGGCTGATTCATGTCAATGTATGGCAAAACCAATACAGTATTGTAATGTAGAATAAAGTATTTAAAAAAATAAAGTTAAAAAAAAAAAAGTGAAGTCACTTAGTTGTGTCTGACTCTTCCCGACCCCATGGACTGTAGCCTACCAGGCTCCTCCATCCATGGGATTTTCCAGGCAAGAGTGCTGGAGTGGGGTGCCATTTCCTTACATGGAAAATGAGCCCTCTTGTACATGCTGTGCCTTCCAGAAGGCTTTACCTCTAGGTTGCTCCCTTTGTATAGCCTCTGTTGTGTCCTTGAATCCTATTCATTTTTCTCTGTCTTGTTTCAGATATCACTTCCTTCAGAAGTTTTCTCTGAACTCAATGCTGGGGGGTTTCCCCCAGCACCCTTTTGTGGCAGGTATCACAGAGTATTGCAGTAGTTTGATACTGACTGGTATTCTCTCTTGTTTAATGTTGTGTTCCCATCCTGAGGTGACCATATAATAGTTGTTGAGTGAACAAGTGTTGTTTCGTGAATGATTCTCCGAACAGAGCCTTCTTCTTCTTTATAATCACTTTAATACCTTCTCTTTAATACCTTCTCCGTGGGGATCTTTGAGGTTCTCAGTATGTGTCATTAGAAAAAACAAAAAGGAAAGAAAGTAAAAACAAGGTGGTTAGTGGCTGCATGTAATTTTTTGGAGATCCAGGCTTCCTCCTTCTTCAATTGTTTCTTCTTTATACATTCTACATTATAATGTCAGCTCCATGTCCCTCTTCCCTCACCCAGAAAACAGGTGTAAAGAAGTGTCAACAATTATTCTCATTGTAAACACAGAATTTTGACCCTCACCCCCTTCTTCAGGCTTCCCAGATGGTGCTAGTGGTAAAGAATCTGCCTGCCAATGCAAGAGATGCAACAGAAGCAGTTTTGATCCCTGGGTTAGGAAGATCCCCTGGAGAAGGAAATGGCAACCCACTCCAGTATTCTTGCCTGCAAAATTCCCTGACAGAGGAGCCAAGCTACAGTCCATGGCGTTGCAAAGAGCTGGACATGACTGAGTACACACACATACACACACTCACTCTTCTTTATAAATGATCATGGTGCTTTGTTTTATCTTGTTTCTTTCTCTTCTGAGCTTGTAGAAGATTTCTTATTGATTGTATTTTTAATTTTTTTGTATTGTTGCTATAATTTTATATTTTTTAATGTGGGATTCATCCGTAGCTTTAGTCTTAATTGAGGTATAGTTGGTTTACAATATTGTGTTAGTTTCAAGTGTACAGTATATTGATTCAGTATTTTTGCATATTATATTCACTATAGGTTATTACAAGACACTGGGTATAATTCCCTATTGCTTATCAGCTTTATGTATAGTAGTTTGTATCTTTTAGTCCTATACTCTTAATTTGTCCCTCCCCACCTTCCTTCTCCCTTTTGGTAACTGCAAGTTTCTTTTCTATATCTGTGAGTTTCTGTTTTACATATATATTCATTTGTATTATTTTTTAGATTCCACATGTAAGTGATATCATACAGTATTTGTCTTTCTCTGACTTATTTCACTAAGCATAATGTTCTCTAAGCCATCCATGTTGCTGCAAGTGTTGATTAGTTTTTAAAACGTGTTACGTCCCTTTTCTGTGTATGTGACTAGTTAGGTCCTGTTCTACGTGACGTCTGTGTATAGAGGGATGTAGCACCCTTCATTTGGAAAATGTGGTTTGGATGCTACTATGCGCCTGGTCCTGTTTGATAAACTAGGAATGAGTTCCTAGGAGGCACTGGGGTCATGGCTGGCATCTCTGTGGAGGGTGGAGAGCACATAAACCAGGGGTTGGAGAGTGGGCAGAGAGAGAGAAGGCATCTTGGGCAGGGGAGAAGCTGACACCAGAGCAGCATGCAGGCCCCTAGGGCCTCTGAGCGCCACGCCCTGGCCAAGGGCCCAGCTGCAGCCCTGGCGGCTCCGCTGCAGCTTTGTTCCCGCTCGTGCTCTTCTTTGTCGCAGCCATGCAAGAGCCAGGAGAAGGACCAGACTGCGGACAAAGTATGACAAGGATATTTAATGAATGCTGATGTGTACGGCCCGTTCCGTCAAGTCCGTCTTGTCATTGTCTTGTCTAATCATCTGATGCTTGTATGAGGGAAGCTGGTGAGGTGTACAGGCGTGTCTGTTCGCAGCGTGTGTGGGTATCTGAAAGCCGTAGACCTGCTGTGAAGCCGGATGGGCTCTGCTAGTATGCAGTGATGGAACCCATGTGCTCCTGCGCTCCAGTTGTAAACCTCTGGGTTAAATGTTGCTCTTAGCTATTTGGTGTGCATCTTCTCACCGACATCCCTTTTCTTAGGAAGCACTGCAACCAATATGATTGAGCTTTGCTACCAGGACAATGGCGAGCATGACTGTGCTGCCCAATACCAGCCGGCTGGCCACGATCTGCCCAGAGTACAGGGACCGTGAGAGTAGATGAGCACGTTCAGCCCTGCAACAGTGGGGCCCTGGCTCTACATTTTATGCTGCAAAGTATAAAAGCCTGAACATACCTAGGTAGCCAAAGAGCCAATAAGCACATTTTTAATTTGAAAATACACCTGTGAGATCTTAAAAAACAGAGAAAAAAACACATTCACAAAACAAGTCACTTTTATACACAGTAAAAAGCATTCCTTTTTTTTTTTAAATCAAGGTTTACTTTTTTCAGTCTTCTTCGAAAGTTGTAGCTAGCAGGCTCTTCTCTAAAGATAGGCATTTTCTTCAATGAAATATTCCATCTGGTTCTTTGGGAGTCATTGGATGAGCGTCTGTAGGGAAAAATGTATTGCAAGAATACTTCATGAGTGAACTTTTCATTCCATCAAATGCTGTTGTCAGTGTCTTGTCTAATCACCTATTGCTACTGTGAGGGAATCTACTGGTTGTTGTATGTTGAGCTTCTGTTAGGTCATCTTCTAAATTTTTATGTTTAGCTCTTTTTTTTTAATAAGGAGAACAGTTCTTAAATGAGAAATTTTTTAAAAAGAGCATGTTTCTTAAAGTGAAAGACAAAAATAACCAGAACAATTACTTCTGTTCTTTTCGACACAAACTGCCACCACACTGTTGAACAGAAGCAGTGACAGGCATTCAGGTTTTCTTCCTGGTATTAGTAAGAAGTGTTTATTCTATTTCATTCATTAAATGATATTTGTTATAGTCTTCTGATAGATAAACTTTCTCAAGTTATGGGAGCTCTCATCTCTTCCAAGTTTGTTTCTTTTTTCCTCCAAAGAAGTTGTGTTCAAGTCTATCAAGGGTTTTGTTTTAAACTAGCACGTATTTCTTTTCTTTTTTCTTTAAACATATTGTTTACATTTTTATAGTCTGCCTGACCCCAAGCTCTTGACCAGGCCCACTATTGCTCCGGTGGGAATGGCCTACCAGCCAGGAATGGCTGGCTACAGTCCACGGGGTCACAAAGAGTCGGACACGCCTGAGCAACTTCTTCACTTCGTTTCACTTCAAAATAAGTAAAACTTCACTGACAATACAACTAGGATGATTTGTGGAGACTGGTCTGTAGGGATTTTGTAAACTGCTCCAGCAAATGTAGTTTGAGCACATGTTAATTTGCTTTTCAATCACATGGTCATGTGTGTGGTTACTCCGGGTGCCACATGCAAAGATCATGGCTCAGGTATCAATGATACCTACACTGAGACTTAAAAATGTCCTTCATGGGGAGATTTTGAATGTAACCGTGGAAGTCTCCAAACCTCTCTGTGTCATGGTGTTTCTCCCTGATGTTCTGTATCTTTAAGAGTCATTTTAGTGACTAGGCCTCTTAGGAGTAGTCATTCTATAGCCTTTCTGACCCTGATGACCTGAGAATGAAAATGTCAAAGGGGAAGGGTCTGAAATGCTAGCCAAGTATGGTGATGATGGCTGACATTTGGTCAATTGCCTGGGGGATATAATCTACATCTATCAGAGAGTAGGAAAATCATACAAGAGGACCTGAATTTTCCCCGCTGATGCCTAGTCTTTCAGCATCCAGAAGGAATTGTTTCTTAAAAACTTTAGTTCCATGAAGATAAAAAATTTTAGTGCTGATAAAAAATAAATAAACCTTGAGACTTCTCTGGTGGTCCAGGGGCTATGACTACATGTTCCCAATGCAAGGTGCCCGGGTTTGATCTCTGGTCAAAGAACTAGATCCCACATGCTGAAACTAAGACCTGGTGCAGTTAAATAAATAATTAAAAAATAAATAAGCCTTTTTACTAGAAAAAAGTGATGAATATTTCTAAAAAGAATCAGTTCAGTTCAGCCACTCAGTCATGTCTGACTCTTTGTGACTCCATGGACTGCAGCATGCCAGGTTTCCCTGTCCATCACCAGCTCCCAGAGCTTGCTCAAACTCATGTCCATTGAGTCAGTGATGCCATCCAACCATCTCTGTCATCCTCTCCTCCTACCTTTAATCTTGCCCAGCATCAAGGTCTTTTCCAATGAGTCAGTTCTTTGCACCAGGTAGCCAAAGTATTGGAGCTTCAGCTTCAGCATCAATGAATATTGAGGACTGATTACCTTCAGGATTGACTGGTTTGATCTCCTTGTAGTCCAAGGAAATCTCATGAGTCTTCTCCAACACACCACAGCTCAAAAGCATCAGTTCTTCGGGGCTCAGCTTTTTTTATGATCCAACTCTCACATCTGTACATGACTACTGGAAAAACCATAGTTTTGCATAGATGGACCTTTGTCTGCAAAGTAGTATCTCTACTTTTTAATATGCTGTCTAGGTTGTTCATAGCTTTTCTTCCAAGGAGCAAGTGTCTTTTACTTTCATGGCTGCAGTCACCATCTACAGTGATTTTGGAGCCCCTCAAACTAAAATCTGTCACTGTTTCCAATGTTTGCCCATCTATTTGCCTTGAAGTGATGGGACTGGATGCTATGATCTTAGTTTTCTGAATGTTGAGTTTTAAGCCAGCTTTTTCACTCTTCTCTTTTACCTTCATCAAGAGGCTCTTTAGTTCCTCTTCACTTTCTGCCCAGGGTGGTGTCATCTACATATCTGAGGTTATTGATATTTCTCCCAGCAGTCTTGATTCCAGCTTGAGCTTCATCCAGTCTGGCATTTAGCATGATATACTTTGCATAGAAGTTAAATAAGCAGGGTGACAATATACAGCCTTGACGTACTCCTTTACCAATTTTGAACCAGTCCATTTTTCCATGTCTGGTTCTAACTGTTGCTTCTTGTTCTGCATACAGATTTCTCAGGAGGCAGGTTAGATGGGCCGGTATTCCTATCTCTTTAAGAATTTTCCAATTTGTTTTAATCCACACAGTCAAAGCATTTACTGTAGTCAATGAAGCAGAAATAGATATTATTTTTGGAATTATCTTGTTTTTTCGATGATCCAACAGATGTTGGCAATATATCTGGTTCCTCTGCCTTTTCTAAATCCAGCTTGAACATCTGGAAGTTCACGGTTCATGTACTGTTGAAGCCTGGCTTGGAGAATTTTGAGCATTACCTTACTAGCGTGTGAAATGAGTGCAGTTGTGCAGTAATTTGAGCATTCTTTGGCATTGCCTTTCTTTGGGATTGGAATGAAAACTGATCTTTTCTAGTCCTGTGATCACTGCTGGGTTTTGCTGGCATATTGAGTGCAGCACTTTCACAGCATCATCTTTCAGGATTTGAAATAGTTCAACTGGCATTCCATCACCTCCACTAGCTTTGTTTGTAGTGATGCTTCCTAAAACCCACTTAACTTCATATTCCAGGATATCTGGCTCTAGGTGAGTGATCACACCATCATGGTTATCTGGGTCATGAAGATTTTTTTGTATAGTTCTTCTGTGTATTCTTGCCACCTCTTCTTAATATCTTCTGCTTCTGATAGGTCCACCCCATTTCTGTACTTTATTGTGGCTATCTTTGCATGAAATGTTCCCTTGGTGTCTCTGATTTGCTTGAAGAGATCTCTATTCTTTCCTATTCTATTGTTTTCCTCTATTTCTTTGCATTGATCACTGAGGAAGGCTTTCTTATCTCTCCTTGCTATTCTTTGGAACTCTGCATTCAGATGGGTTTATCTTTCCTTTTTTCCTTTGCCTTTCACTTCTCTTCTTTTCTCAGCTATTTGTAAGCTCCTCAGACAACCATTTTGCCTTCTTGCATTTCGTATTCTAAAAAGTATATCCTATCATTTAAAAGGCTCAACCATCAGAATTATTTCTGACTGGATCTTCCCTAGGGTCTGGGGTAGAGTACCTGTTTGTATGTGTGAAGTATCAATCAAAATGTAGAGTTTTCATTGGGATTTATAAATAAGAACAGCATTTCTTGTGAAAGAGGGAATACAATATATTTTAAATTAAAAGGCTCAAATATAGAAAGATAAGTGAAGTTGAAAAGAAAATCATCAAAAGGAGAGAATAGAGACCTCAGTAAAGATATTTTAAAATCAGCCCAAATTTCTATAAGCATATAAAATAATTACACGCGTTTTTACAACTTGGAGTTAAGTAGTGCAGTTATTGCCCCAGTATAGAGTCTCCCAGGAGGTAAATGAGTTTTTGTTTCAAACAATCATTTATCTTAATTGTATTAACTGAATCTGGTTGTGAAATGTAATCCACTTCCTTCTAAAGGATAACCATCAGGGACAGGAGTCTTTATTCCAACTTGGCATTTCTCTTTCACCTTTTCACTTTGTGGTAACAGACAAACTGGTGGTAGGTGATTACACTGGGATAAGTTAAATATCCAGCCTTCTCTCTTCTGCTGACTCCTACTTCCTAAATCCTCCCTTTCGAGTACTTTTCTTTGATCATTTGATTTGTTTTAGACCCTTTTCCTCTGTCTTTCTTTCAAGAGATTCTGAGTCATCTTGACTCCTTCCTGGTCATTTTCTCCCAAATCTGGTTACTAGCTGAGTCCTGAGGTTCTGTCATTTCTTTGACTCTCTGCTGATGCTGTGCTGACATAGACCTTGGTTTCTAACCTGAGTATCACTGACAGGTGGTGTCCTTGTATCAAATCACTTACCCTTGTTTTATTAATGAAGCAATAATTTTATTTTTTTCTATGAGCATTTTTATAGGAATTTTTTAAAATTCAAAAACTAGCTTAAAAGTAACACATCTACATTTTAAAAACTTGAAAACATTTAACATCTAACTTGAATTCATGTTTTTAAATAAGATTTTTCTAAAAGTTACGTGCAGCAGCCACTACAAACCAATATTCTGAGATTTCTTTCAGTGAGTTCCACTAGAGTTACAAGCTCTCTTGGCACAAGGTCTTCCTTCCAAGATGTATCAGGTAGCGGGCACAATGATTTTTGCTTTGAGGTAACTTTAATCATCAGATTCCTCACCTGTCAAGCTTCCTTGTCACTCACTATATCACTATCCTACCATTAGACCAATGCATTTTATTTTGGTTTGGTTACATTAGCACTTCTGTACTAATATCACATTCTGTATTAGGTAGGAAGAAAATAATGATGACCAAAAAATGCAATATATTTATTGCTCACATAGCAGTCATAGGGTGAGCAAGCCAGGGCTAATATGATGTTACATGGTGTAAGGACTCCAGTTCCTTCTATGTGCTTGTTCAGCTGTTCTTTTTTTAAAGAGAGGTTAGTGTGATGCTCCTAATTTTATTATTTTTTTTATGGCTTTGCTGGGATTTAATTAGTGTACAAAACCCCATATACTTAATGTGTACAGTTTGATGAGTTTGAGCATTATGCATAAACCCCTGGGCTTCCCAGGTGACACAGTGGTTAAGAATCCACCTGCCAGTGTAAAAGATGCAGGTTCAAACCCTGGGTTGGAAAGATCCCTGGAATAGGAAATGACAGCCCACTCCAGTGTTTTTGCCTGGAAAATCTCGTGCACAGAGGAGCCTGGCGGGCTACAGTCTATGGGATTGCAAAGAGTTGGACATGACTGAACGACTGAGGATAAACCCCTGATGTCTTCACCACAATTAAAGTGCATTCTTAATATATAACTTCAATCCCACAGCCTAACATGGCTATTTCATCTCGTATCATTATATTGCAGTTCAGCCAATAGGAAGGGGGGAGCAAGTTGTTTCACTTTTAAAGGCATGCCTTAGAAGTTTCCCATATCACTTCCACTCACAATTCTGGCAGAAATTTTGTTATGGCCATAACCCGCTGCAGGAAAGCTGTGGCCTTTACTTTGGTGACACTGCTGCTGCTGCTGCTGCTGCTAAGTCGCTTCAGTCATGTCCAGTTCTGTGCGACCCCACAGACGGCAGCCCACCAGGCTCCGCCATCCCTGGGATTCTCCAGGCAAGAACACTGGAGTGGGTTGCCATTTCCTTCTCCAATGCGTGAAAGTGAAAAGTGAAAGTGAAGTCGCTCAGTCGTGTCTGACTCAGCGACCCCATGGACTGCAGCCTACCAGGCTCCTCCATCCATGGGAGTTTCCAGGCAAGAGTACTGGAGTGGGGGGCCATTGCCTTGGACCCAGCTAATGATGGTATTCAATCACTGAAGAGGGAGAGGGGAATAGATTTTAGGAGACCACCCACAGTCTGTGCTGCACTCTCCATGCTTAGCCCCCGGTTGTCTGTGTTCACAGAGTTCATCAGCATGGTTGTTCTGTGTGTATAACCAACAAAAACAGTGCAAAATGGACTGATGGCAGAATTGAGAAAATTCTGGAATAGCTCTTCCATTATGACCTGGAGGAGTTGTTAAGTCCTGGTCATTTTGGCCTGCTAAGGAGAGTTTTCATAATCCTGTAATTATGTTGGAATTTCCATGTGACAGGTTGGGCTTCTGTGATGTTTGACAGCATCACATCCAGGATGGTTGAATATTCTGACCCTGGAAACTTGACATTGCTACACCCATCCTTATAATACACTACTATCCTTTGGTGAGGATACAGTCTTTGAATTTATTATTATAAACCATATCTTGTATAATAGTAACATGTCAGGATATTCATTTTGCTAAGTGTCAGAGGAAGTGCTCTGCAGGACTATTTCAAATATGTAACAGATCTCTTATGATCGGTCTTACATGGTTATTTTACTTGATCATTTTAGAACAGTGAAAGTGTTAGTTGCTCGGTCGTGTCTAATGTTTTCCGACCCCATGGACTGTAGCCCGCCAGGCTTCTCTGTCCATGGGATTTTCCAGGCAAGAATACTGGAGTGGGTTGCCATTCCCTTCTCCAGGGGGTCTTCCCAACCTAGGAATTAAACCTGGGTCTCCTGCATTGCAGGCAGATTCTTTACCATCTGAGCCACTAGGGAAGTCCTAATTTTAATTTAAAAATTAAAAAAAATTTTTTTGGTTGCACTACACAGCCTGTGGGATCTTAGCTCCCCAAGCAGAGATTGAACCAATGCCCCCTGCACCGGAAGCTCAGAGTCCTAACCACTGGACCGCCAGGGAAGTCCTAGGCTTGAGTATTTTAAACAGTATGTTAATAATATTATTAAGAGTCCACTGTATTTATTGATTAGTTTAAAGATTGCAGAAAGCAAACCAGTGGTTCCCCAAAGGTTTCTTTATAATCCCTGGGGCCTGTTACCTTCCATGACAAAGGGGCTTTCCAGATATGATTAAGGGTATGGATATTGAGATGGGAGATATCCTGCATTATCTGGGTGGGACCAATCTAAATCTCCTTAGTTCTCAAAAGCGAAAGAGAGATGCAGAAGAATGGTTCAGAAAGATGTGATGTGAGGACTTGACCCACCATTGCAGCTTTGAAAACAGGAGGAAGGGGACTTTGAGGAATGTGGGCAGTTCTAGAAGTCTGAAAAGACAAAGAATCAGATGCTCCTCCAGAGCCTTCAGAAAGGAATTTGGCCCCTGCCATACGCTGGCTTTAGCTCACTGAGACAGAGGTTGAACTTCTGACCCACAGAACTGCAAGATGATCCACTTGTTCAAGCCACTTTGTTGCAGCAACAATAAGAAAATTAAAGAGATAGTTGACCTTTTTTCAATACTAAGTCACCCCACCCAGAAACAATAGTATTTTTTCTTCTGTTTATATAAATTTTATTTTATATCACATAGTAACGTTTTAAATTGTCTTTCTGTAGGTCATGCACATCTTGTTAAACTGTGAATTTGCTCTTTAGAGCACAAAGTGGATTGCATCTCTCTCTTCCTTTAATTGGCTTTTGTAGCTTTCAAAAACTTCCTGAATAAACACTAAAATCCTCAGCTTCATACTCGAGAGCCTCCATAATTTGGCTTCTTCCTCTTCTTAGCCTCATTCTTCCCTGCATTCCGCCAGCTTCCCTCACTCCTTTGGAGTGGTGAACAAAGTTCATGATGATTTTGTTCTTGATTAGAGTTATCAGATAAAAATACAGAATACTAAATTAAATTTGAATTATTTCTTATGAGCAATAATTTTTTTAGTATCAGTAGTTCCCATGCAATATTTTCCCTTTATCTCATGTAATATGCATAGGCAATTAGAAATTACCAAAATTGAACCGATACTTTGTACTATTGTTTGCTAAACCTGGCAACCTTATTCATGATCTTTATGAGTTTTCTCTTTCACTCCATTCCCTGTCTACAGATATCCTTAGGGGCTAAGTCAATACCACCTTATCATAAGCCCTTCTGCGTTTTTACTTCCTTCATAGAATTGGTAGGTTGAATGTCTTTCAGATTGCAACCGTGCTGAACATTTATTTTTCTCCATTTGCCCTTAATGCCTCATATCTGTTAGAATCTCAATAAACATTTGCTGAATAAATGAATAAATATTAGGCAATAAATCAGTTGAAGTAAATCTCAAAATGATTGTTATTGGTAAACTCATAGGCTTTAAAGAAAGTTCTATTAAAGCTAAGTATAAACATTGTTCTTTCCTAAGTAACGTGGCTTTGTGTTTGCCACTAAAACACATTTAATGAAATGGAAAACACCCTATAAAACTTTTAAGTGCATCCACTAAAGGTTAGGAAGTTATGCCTACAGAGAATTAGGCTAACTAAATCAAAATGTTCCTACTCTAAAACTGTGGGTGTCCATCAAAGATTTGCCCAGAATGTTCCCCATATAGAATCATTGACTCTAGGAGATACACTCCTGGGTTTAAATCTAGAAATAGGATATGAATCCTTTCCCCTTTGGAAAAAATTGAGATGAAATCTGTTATCAAAGGAGCTTGAAATAATTTCCTTAAATATATTTTTCTCTTTAAAATTCAAGGTGATTGATCTCAGAGACCACCTGCTAGGAACTGTGCCCTCAGAAGATCCTGATTGCTAGAGTTGATGCTGATGAAGTTTCTTCTGCATCAGAATGTCTCTTAGAAGATGCACGCTACACACCACCTACCACAGGACAAAGCAAACTTACTGTCACATCAGGAGAGATCAATGTGGTTAAGATGTACCATCATTTCAGCTCCACACCAGACCTTCACAAGACAACAAATGACTGTTCACACAATATAGGTAATGGAAGCTACTTGCTTGTGAGTGAAGGATAATTTAAAATTTTCTATAACAGAAAAGTATTATCAGTGTAAATTTTGTGTCTACTGGGGCATTTTGTGTGTGTGTGTATGAACTGGGATTGTGTGTGTGTGTGTGTGTGTGTGTGTGTGTGTGTGTATCCACTGTATATGCTTTAGGGAAAATACCTTTCTGAGAGAGCCTTGATTTCAGGGCAGCTCCGTTCTTCTGTCACATGCATTCACAGTGTCTGGAATTTTAGATTCAAAGTATTTGTATAACCTGCAAGTTCTCTTCTCTTTTGCTACTTTTGCATCACTTATTCAAGTTCATATAATATTTTTCTTAGATTACTGTAAGCCACTAGCCAGATTGTCTCTGTTTTATTCCATCTAAATTCTTCAACACAACCTCCAGAGTATCCTTTTGAACTGCAAATGCAACTTCATTACTGTTTAACATCCTTTATTTTAAAGTCCTTTATTTAAAATTCCCCTCATGAAGGAGTTCAGGCTCCTCAATATGGCATGAAGACCTCTTATCACAGGGTTCTCTCTTTATATATGTTATTTTTTATGTTTACCTTTCATTTTTTCTAGAAACTTGCTTTCTGAGGACTGTAAGCTTCCTCAAGGAAGGTAATGCATTTGCTTGATCCACTGCTGTGTCCCTAATACCTCTCAAAGAGCTGGCAGAAAGTCCTGCTTAGTGGGTGTGTGCATGCTAAGTCACTTCAGTCGTGTCCGACTCATTGCAACCCTATGGTCTGGAGCCCGCCAGGCTCCTCTGTCCTTGGGATTCTCTAGGCAAGAATACTGGAGTGGGTTGCCATGCCCTTCTCCAGGGCATCTTCCTGACCCCACGTCTCTTATGTCTCCTTCACTGACAAGCAGGTTCTTTACCACTAATGCCACCTGGGAAACCCTGCTCAGTCTGATGCATGAATAAATATATATTGCATTTCATTCCTCCAGTTGATGAAAGGCTTCCTGACTTCCTGCTTCAAAGCTCTTATCTTCCCTTTGATTCACTCTTTGTTCCAATCCTGTGTAGGTAAGTGGTAGCAGGCAAAAAGCGAACATAGGTGAATGGGGACCTAGGAGTTAGCAGATATAAGTGCTACCTGATTTGGTGCAATGGGTGTCTCTTCAGGTTCATTCTAGAGAAAGGAAGGGATCAGCACATTTTCATCCTTACTGGGACTCAGGCATAAGGACAATTAGTGGACAGGAGGAGATCTGGTGAGGTGTACCATCAGAGATCAAAGGGAAAGAGCAGAAACCCAACTGTGCTTTTACTTGTTTCAGAAGCGAATCAAGGACTATGGATTAGGAGCCAACATTTAGATAACTATGTAAGATCTGGAATGCATGTTTTTTTTCCATGTTTGCTATCAACACTTTACTTCCTCTTGACATATTTTTTGGAAAATTAAGGGAAAAGAACTTGAAGCTTGACTTTGAAAACTGCTATGATTCTACTCAATACTCTGTAATGACCTATATGTGAAAAGAATCTAAAAAAGATATATATATATGAATATGAATATGTATATACATATGATTCACTTTGTTGTACATTTGAAATTAACACAACACTGTAAATCAACTATACACCAATGAAATTAAAAAATTAAAAACTGAAAAAATAAAACTGCTTAGAAAGGGGCTGCTGCTGGGAACTTAGCATTCCACTCTGTGGCCAAGCTTAGAGAAAGCAAACCCATGGGAAAAAAATGGATCCCTAGGGGAAAAAAGGAGTGGAAAGGGAAAAGGAAATGATTGAGCCCTCAAGGCTTAAGTTAAATTAGCAAAGCAGCAAAAGAGTCTGATACTGATAGGTGGTCTCAGGGATTGGCCCCCAGGTTCTGGGGTTTGTGGTGGCATATAAGTTGCCCTTTGCAAATTCCAAAGTGGCTCAGGAAGTGTTTTGCAGCTTAGTGTAAAGCTGGCAGACCAGGAAGTGAATATCTGTTTGTGAGCAACGAGAGAGAGCCTTGGCATTGATGTTGCTATGACTGATATGAGAAACATGCTTACATCCCAGTTTGTGGAGGCCTGCTCAACTTGTGGTTTCTGAGAATTGCTAGATCACATCTCGGGGAATATGAAGGACTCCTCCAACCAGAGACCTGAGAATAGCTGACAATACCTGATCTTGAGATCAATTTGAGATGGGCTTTGCAGGTGGCCCTCTGGTAAAGAATCACCTGCCAATGCAGGAGACTCAGGAGATGCAGGTTTGATCCCTGGGTTGGGAAGATCCCCTAGAGAAAGAACCAGCAACTCACACCATTATTTTTGCCTAGAGAATCCCATGGGGAGTGGAGCCTGGTGGGCTACAGCCCATGGGGTCAAAAAGAGTTGGCTTCGACTGAGTGAGTACACACATAGTAGGAAGAAGTCGAATTTCTGGAAACATGACTCAAGCTACAGTGTGAACAGTGGGTTAGAGAGGGTAAGAGAGGCAGAAAGGAAGCTATGACAAGTAATCTAGATGAGGTAATGTTGACCTGAACAGAGGTAAGAACACTAGGCTTGGAGAGAAATGGGTAAATGCGAGAGGTACTTAAGAAGTAGTCTACAGAAAATATGAGATGAAGCATAGATGTCATACACTTATCAGGGAGAACTTGTCCAGTATGAAATCCATTAACACACAGCAGAACACTTCTTCACTGAACATATTTTGTAAAACTTAGGTCTACAGTAAAAGACTTTGACTAGATCTGAGATTATCATAGGGCATGATGGTTTTCTGTCATAATACATAATACACAATTCCTCCTTGGCAATCCTTTTTTATTGAACATCTGAGTGGGATACCAACCTTACAATTTGAGATGGGCTTTGCAGGTGGCCCTCTGGTAAAGAATCACCTGCCAATGCAGGAGACTCAGGAGATGCAGGTTTGATCCCTGGGTTGGGAAGATCCCCTAGAGAAAGAACCGGCAACTCACACCATTATTTTTGCCTAGAGAATCCCATGGGGAGTGGAGCCTGGTGGGCTACAGCCCATGGGGTCAAAAAGAGTTGGCTTCGACTGAGTGAGTACACACATAGTAGGAAGAAGTCGAATTTCTGGAAACATGACTCAAGCTACAGTGTGAACAGTGGGTTAGAGAGGGTAAGAGAGGCAGAAAGGAAGCTATGACAAGTAATCTAGATGAGGTAATGTTGACCTGAACAGAGGTAAGAACACTAGGCTTGGAGAGAAATGGGTAAATGCGAGAGGTACTTAAGAAGTAGTCTACAGAAAATATGAGATGAAGCATAGATGTCATACACTTATCAGGGAGAACTTGTCCAGTATGAAATCCATTAACACACAGCAGAACACTTCTTCACTGAACATATTTTGTAAAACTTAGGTCTACAGTAAAAGACTATGACTAGATCTGAGATTATCATAGGGCATGATGGTTTTCTGTCATAATACATAATACACAATTCCTCCTTGGCAATCCTTTTTTATTGAACATCTGAGTGGGAATACCAACCTTGCGGGGGGAGTCATGAGTAGGGGGCTCAGGAAGACACCACATACCTAGCCAGACCTTGAATAGCAGAGGCATCTGAGAGGGTCATGACCATTATTAATTGAGGTGGGCGATGTAGTTTGCTCTTTGGAAGAAAAGATGAACCTAGGCAGCATGTTAAAAAGCAGAGACATTACTTTACCAACAGAGGTCATCTAGTCAAAGCTATGGTTTTTCCAGTGGTCCTGTATGGATGTGAGGGTTGGACTATAATGAAAACTGAGTGCCAAAGAATGGATGCTTTTTAACTGTGGTGTTGGAGAAGACTCTTGAGAGTCCCTTGGCCTGCAAGGAGATCCAACCAGTCCATCCTAAAGGAAATCAGTCATGAATATTCATTGGAAGGACTGATGCTGAAGCTGAAACTCCAACACTTTGGCCACCTGATGCGAAGAACTGACTCACTGGAAAAGGCCCTGATGCTGGAAAGACTGAAGGCAGGAGGAGAAGGGGATGACAGAGGATGAGATGGTGGGATGGCATCATCGACTTGAATGTGAGTTTGAGCATGCTCTGGGAGTTGGTGATGGATGGGGAAGCCTGGCGTGCCGCAGTCCATGGTGTCACAAAGAGTTGGATACTCTTGAGTGACTGAACTGAACTGTATGTAGCGGTGCCTGTTGCCACCTCTCAGGTATCTAAAGGTATACTTACCTGTGAAAAAAGGGCTTTCTTCCTTGACAGTAAGATAAGAAATTGCTCAAGTACTGGTGGTCATACCAGTCAGGACCTCACAGGGTACAGGTTAAAGCCTCAGACAGTAGAAGGTGTCTTCTCTCAAGTGTCACAGTTCAGCACTTGGGCTTAGAGTTAGGCCACATTCAAGGAGGATATGGGTGGGGCTATTAACAGCCCCGCCTTTGAAAATAACCCTGCCACAGTCTTGGTTCCTGGCCCTCAAGAGAGCTGACACCCCTTCACTGGGGTGGATGAGCAGGACAGACAGGGACACCTGGCCCTCCCAGAACAGCGTGAAGCTCACAAGGTAGGTGCCGTTGTTGAAGCCTGTCACCTTTCCAGAAGCATCCACTTTCAGGGCTGGGGAGGACATCCTGGCCCTGAGGAAGTCCCCACCGTATTCCTTCCTGCATCCGAGGTGGTCCCTCATCTCCAGCAGGACGTCCAGCTGGTCCCCCCTGCAGTATGTGTCTCGAGGGCTGAGGAGGGTGGCTCTGCTGTGTGCGGCGCTGGTGGTGGAGCTCCCATTGGTGAAGGGTCTGGGTGGGATCTGCTGGTCTAGTTTCTCCAGGATCCTCTTTATCCTCAGCTCAGTCTCTGTTGGTGGCTTTAACAGGCTTGGTGGTATTTTAGGGTCTGGGGACTTTGTGGAGCTGTTCCAGGGCTTCCCTGGTGGTTCAGATGGTAAAGAATCTATCTGCAATGCAGGAGACATGGGTTCAATCCCTGGGTCAGGAAGATCCCCTGAAGAAGGGCATGGAAACCCACTCCAGTATTCTTGCCTGGACAATTCCATGGACAAAGGAGCATGGTGGGCAAAGTCCATGGGTTGCAAAGAGTCAGCCATGACTGAGCATCTCATACTTTCACACTTTCACTCCGGTGGTGGAGGGAAATGGCCAAGTTAGAGTGGACCAAAACTGAAATGGCAAGGAATGTGACATACTCTGACATGACCCATCCAAATCATTCTTACTTATTATGTATTTGAATATTTATGTACATATTATCATCAGTTTTATTTAAACTCTGGCAATTTTTAGATAACAGTTTTAGATAAATATATTAAATCCAAAATACAGAGCTCAGAGAATACTTAGGAGTAATGAATTGATTCCAGTGCATTTGCTCTTCCTCTTCTTAGACATCTTGTCACCAGTCATCATTACTGTCTGTTAGTTCTTCTTATATACACATCTTTTCATTTCAGCTCAGTTCAGTTCAGTCACTCAGTTGTGTCCGACTCTTTGCAACCCCATGAATTGCAGCACACCAGGCCTCCCTGTCCATCACCAACTCCCGGAGTTTACCCAAACTCACGTCCATCGAGTCGGCGATGCCATCTAGACATCTCATCCTCTGTCGTCTCCTTCTCCTCCTGCCCTCAATCCCTCCCAGCATCAGGGTCTTTTCCAATGAGTCAACTCTTCTCATGAGGTGGCCAAAGTGCTGGAGTTTCAGCTTTAGCATCATTCCTTCCAATGAACACCCAGGACTGATCTCCTTTAGGATGGATTAGTTGGATCTCCTTGCAGTCCAAGGGACTCTCAAGAGTCTTTTCCAACACCACAGTTCAAAAGCATCAATTCTTTGGCACTCAGCTTTCTTCACAGTCCAACTTTCACATCCATACATTACCACTGGAAAAACCATAGCCTTTACTAGACGGACCTTAGTCAGCAAAGTAATGTCGCTGCTTTTGAATATACTATCTAGGTTGGTCATAACTTTCCTTCTAAGGAGTAAGCGTCTTTTAATTTCATGGCTGCAGTCACCATCTGCAGTGATTTTACCCATCTGTAACTGTATATAGTTCAAGTTACCATCATTTATTGCCTGGATTGTAGTAGTCATCCCAGGGGTCAGGGCTTCCATCCTGCTTTCTCTCCAATTACTTTTCTCCATTGTTACTAAATCAGTCCTTCTCCAGCAAGACTCTACTCATGTCCTTCCCTGCTGAAACCCTTTAAGTGGCTTCTCATTACTCTTGGGGTTAAAGTTCAGTCTTAATATGGCTTTATTCAATGGCCTCGGTTTTAACTCTCTTGTCCCTGCCACTCCTTTTCTGCATTTTACATTTTCATGAGTAACTATTTGTATTGTTCAGGAAGTTACCTTCGTTTCCTTCAGCTCTTGGTTTTTACTAATATGATTTCCTCTTCTGGGATGACTTACCATCTGCAGATTTTCCCCCAAGCCACCTAAACATCTGTCAACTTCTTACTGAGAAATCATTAGAAGCTTAGAGGTTCCTTTTTATCCTTTTCACAGTAGACCATGTTTTTATAGGTACTCAAATTCAGTTATTTCTAAATCCTGTTGATGGTCAGAGGTACCTGCAAACTTTCAAAAAATATGGATTCTCAAGCTACAGCCCAGATAAACTGAATCATAATTACCAAATGCCTTGTCCAGGAGTTTATTTTTGTTTTCAAAAGCCTTGCTTGCAGTCAAGTGCGATAAGTATGAGAACAATGGTTATAGACTGGTGGTTGCCAAGCCTCTTGTACTATGGAACACACATAAAGCTTAAACAAACAAAAAAAATAGGTCCACTGCACCCCAGCAATCAATAAAACCCCTGTGGTTTGTACAAAGCGATAGAGTAAACCAAAAGAGACAAGAAACAAGAAAATGAGATATAATTAAAAATAAAGATTAATAGAGTCCAAGTTCCTTTCAAGGTCAAGAATAAGACGAACATGTTTGCCATCTTAGATTTCTGAACGCTAAAACAAAATGAAACAAACAAATAATTAAGTGTATGAGAATTATAAGGAAAGAAGCAAGCTGTCTTATTTTTCATTTTTCTTCTCTTTAGTTTTATTTTTTTGCAGATGTTATTATTGTCTACCAAAAAAATCCCCACCAGAGTTAGTAAATTATTAGTATTAAGAGAGTCAACAAGGAGCTGGATACAAAATAAACTTGTAAAAATAGCATTTGTCTATAACAGTGATAATCATCAGAAAATACAATAGAAGATAATCTCCGATTGTGATGAAGGCATTTTGAAAACTCTTTTGAAGAACATTTTTAAAAACTTTAAGTGAAAAACTTTAACATTTTTAAGAGTTTTAAAGCTTAATATTATACATTTGTTAATTTCCCCACAAATAATTTAATATTCTATGTATTTCTTTGCAATTAAATTACAATTGACTTATAATATTGTATTAGTTTCAGGTGTACAGTAAAATTATTAGGTTATATCCATATATATATATTTCTGATTATTTTCCATTATAGGTTATTATATTATATTGAATAATGTTCCCTATGCTATACAGTGGGGCTTCCCCAATGGTTCAGTGGGTAAAGAATCCACCAGCAATGCAGGAGACACAGGAGAGATGGGTTCAATCCCTGGATTGGAAAGACCCTTGGAGGAGGAAATGGCAAGCCACTCCAGTATTCTTGCACAGGAAATCCCATGGCCAGAGGAGCCTGGCAGGCTATATATAGTCCATGGAGCCGCAGAGAGTCAGACACAACTGAGCACATGGCTCGTGCAATAAATCTGTGGCTTATCCACTTGATCTATATCTGTAAACACCATACTTCTAGTTTATCCCTCCC
>SJYC01118028.1:0-22124 GCA_006408675.1 Madoqua kirkii | reverse complement strand
TTACCTTCTCTAGGGGATCTTCCCGACCCAGGGATTGAACCCAGGTCTCCCGCATTGGAGGCAGACGCTTTAACCTCTGAGCCACCAGGGAAGCCCCAATAGTTTCCTCTGAGCCACCAGGGAAGCCCCAATAGTTTCCGGTTATTTAACTCTTAGGGTTGCTAAATGAATTAATACACATACAATATATAGAACAATGCCTTGCACTTAGTTTAAGCTCTGATTCATAGGCAGTTGCAAAAATAGTAGAGAGGTCCTCTATGTCTTTCATCCAGTTTCCCCTAACGGTTACAGCTTATGTAACTGTTACATAATAAGTACAGCTTACATAACAGTATCAAAACTAGTAACCTGACATCAGTACACTGAGTGTACAGATGTATAGAGCTAAGTCATTTTTATCATATATAGATTTGTGTAACTACCTCTACAACCAAGTTATATAGAACTGTTCCATCACCCCAAAGATCTCCCGTGTGCTCCCCCTTTATCATCCCACTCATTCTCCCACCATCCCTCACCTCTGCTGATCACAACTCTGTTTGCCATCCCTGTAATTTTGTCATTTCAAACTTGTTATATATAAATGGAATCATATGCTATGTGCTGTTAGAGACTGACTTTTTCACTCAACACACTGTCCTTGAGATCTATCCAAGCTGTCATATATATCAATAGTTTGCTCCTTTGCATTGCTGAGTAGCATTCTGCTGTATGGATGTACTACAGTATAACCATTCATCTATTGAGGATCATTTTGGTTCTTTCCAGTTTTAGGGTGCTAAGAACAATCATATATAGGTTTTTGTGCAAACGTGAAATTTCCTTTCTCGGGGGTAAAGGCTCAGGAGGACAGTTATTGGGTTGCTTAGTAAGTACATGCTTAGTTTTATATTTTAAACTGCTCTCTCTTTAGAGGAAAAAATTATAATATGATCGCTGATGCGTACAAACTTACTTCTACCATCTTATTTTTCAAGTCTTAGTTTCTTCCCATTTAAAAAATTGATTGTGTTTCTTTTGTTACATTTTTCTGTTTTTTGTTTTAAAATTAAATATTTCTTTATAGGCTGCTCTTAATTTCTTTTAGAGGAGTATGTTTAAACTTATAATTTAAAAGGTACTGTTGCTGCTCCTGCTAAGTTGCTTCAGTCGTGTCTGACTCTGTGCAACCCCATAGATGGCAGCCCACCAGGCTCCCCTGTCCCTGGGATTCTCCAGGCAAGAACACTGGAGTGGGTTGCCATTTCCTTCTCCAGTACATGAATGTGAAAAGTGAAAGTGAAGTCACCCAGTTGTGTCCAACTCATAGTGACCCCATGGACTGCAGCCCACCAGGCTCCTCCATCCATGGGATTTTCCAGGCAAGGTTACTGGAGTGGGGTGCCATTGCCTTCTCCCTTAAAAGTTACACCTAGAACTTAATAGGACTTCCCTAGTGGTCTGTTAAGACTGTACTTCCACTGCAAGAGATATAGGTGTCAATCCCTGGTCAGGGAACTAAGACACCACATGCCACTCAGTACAGATGACACCACCCTTATCACAGAAAGAAGAGAAGAACTTAAACAGCCTCTTGATGAAGGTAAAAGAGAAAAGTGAAAAAGCTATCTTAAAGCTCAACATTCGAAAAAATGAAGATCATGGCATCCGGTCCCATCATTGCATGGCAAATAGATGGAGAAACACTGGAAACAATGACAAACAGACGGTATTTTCTTGGGCTCCGAAATCACTGCAGATGGTGAATGCAGCCGTGAAATTAAAAAATACTTGCTCCTTGGAAGAAAAGCTATGACCAACCTAGACAATGTATTAAAAAGTAGAGACATTACTTTTCTGACAAAGGTCTGAATAGTCAAAGCTATGGGTTTTTTAGTAGTCATGTATGGATGTGACAGTTGGACCATAAAGAAAGCTGAGCACCAAAGAATTGATGCTTTTGAACTGTGGTATTAGAGAAGACTCTTGAGAATCCCTTGGACTGCAAGGAGATCCAACTGGTCAATCCTAAAGCAAATCAACCCTGAATATACATTGGAAGGACTGATGTTGAAGTTGAAGCTCCAATACTTCAGCCACCTGGTGTAAAAGACATGAAGAGCTGACTCACTGGTGAAGACCCTGATGCTGGGAAAGATTGAAGGCAGGAGGAAAGGGGGATGAGATGGTTGGATGGCATCACCGACCCAATGGACATGACATGAGTTTGAGCAAACTCCAAGAGATGGTGAAGGACAAGGAATCCTGGCATGCTGCCGTCCACAGGGTTACAAAGAGTCAGACACAACTGAGTGACTGAACAACAACAGAACTTAATAGCATGTACACTTTTCCTGTTGCTCAGTGTCATCACTCAAATCTGTATTATTCTGCTAGAACTTCCATTACAAAATGCTATAGACTAAGTGGTGTAACCAACAGATATATTTTCTCACATCTCTGGAGGGTGGAAGTCCAAGAGCAAAATCTCAGCAGGCTTGGTTTCTCTTTCTCCTTGGCTTGCAGGTGCCCACCTCCTCATCATTTCCTCCCAGGGCATTCCTCTGTGTCTGGGCATTCCTGACATCTCTTCCTTGACAGGGGTTCTGTAGGATTACAGCCCCACCCAGAGGGTCTCATTTCAACTTAATCACCTCTTTAAAGTTCTATTTGAGGCTTCCCTGGTGGCTCAGACAGTAAAAGCATCTGCCTGCAATGTGGGAGACCCGAGTTCGATCCCTGGGTCGGGAAGATCCCTTGGAGAAGGTAATGGCAACCCACTCCAGTACTCTTGCCTGGAAAATTCCATGGACAGAGGAACCTTGTAGGCTACAGTCCATGGGGTCACAAAGAGTCAGACACGACTGAATGACTTCACATCCAAGTAGTGCATTCTAAAGTCCTGGGAGTTGGGACTTTAACATATGAATTTTGGGGGGATACAGTTGAGTCCATAATACATGCTAATATTATCTGGAGTTTCTATTTATAGATGTGCTATTTATAGTTTCACATATTGGCTCTTCCACCTACTAACTCTGTGACAAATTGCTCAACTTCTCTATGCTTTAGTATCATCAATTTCCAGTTGCTCATAGGGTTGTTATAAGGATTGAATGAATGCATTTACAACATTTAGAACAGTGTCTTGTGCTTAAGCTCAGCAGTTATCACCACCTACTACATTCACCACTCATACTACAACTACATATAGTTAAGAGTAGGTTTCACATATTCCTTCACTCACTATAGCAATATTCTTTATTTTCCTGGTTTCTTTAACCTATATTGCCTCTAAAATCCACTCCTACATACTGGATTCATTTCTCATCTTGTCAATTCTTTAGTAATTCTTGCAGAAAGGGACACTATACACTGACTATGGTTTTGCTTTGTCCCCACAAATAGTTAAGTTTATGTGGTATAGAATTCTAACGTGAAAAATATTTTTCTCCTAGCTTTGAAGACAATGTTTCAGTTTCTTCTTGTATCTAAAGTGGCTGATAAAATATTAGATATCAAAGTTAACATCATTCTGGAACTCTTTAGGATTTTCTCTGCATCCTTGATCTTACAAAATGTATGGAGATCTTTTTATCTTCATCTTGCCTGATGCTTTTAAGGACTCATGACCCTTTAAAGCTGAAATCTAATATCTGTGAACTTTTTTCATAGTTTTGATTTCATTTCTGTTTCATTCTATATTCTGGAGGAAATCTTGAGTTATTATTTCATCTCACTACTCTATTGTTTTCATTTTGATTTTCAGTGTGTCCCTCAAGTTTTTCCTTATTTCATCCGTCCCATGTTTTGTTTAACAAATATCTGGTTAACTCTAAGTATAGCTGCAACGTCTTCTCGTGTCACTCTGGAAATTAATTATATTTATTTTAAATATCTATTTGACTTGCTTTGTGTCCCAGGTGTATAAATTTTTCCTGATTGTTGTGCTTAATGCTTTTCTTTCAAGTATTAGCCATTTTCAAATGATTATTTATTTTTGGTTATGGGTTCATCTTTGAAATTGAGATCCCCTGCTAGCCTCCCTGAATGTTCTGTTTACTGCAGTTTGTTTCTGAAAGAGTTGTTAGAAATATTGTCTGATGCTGTGTGCCAACACCTCATCTTTCAAAGAGTCCAGGCTGCCTTTTCTTCTTGGATGTCATGCATGATGCTCCTTTGTCATTCTGACTCCAGCACATACCTTCAGTGCTTTCGTATGAGATGTGAAGCGGGATCAGACTTCTTTGCGTCTCAATCATCCTCCGACCCTGGTGTATGAAAGTTCTGTGGCAGACCAGTCCTGAATTCATCTTGTACTGTAACTGCATACTTTAATCTCTTCTAATTTCAGTCTTTAAGATTTTCTCCCATTCTCTGTGGGTTTCCCAGGTGGCACAGTAGTAAAGAATACATCTGCCAATGTGGGGGGTGAAAGAGATGCAGGTTTGATCTCTGGGGCAGGAAGATCCCCTGGAGTAGGAAATGGCAAGCCACTGCAGTATTCTTGCCTGGGAAATCCCATGGACAGAGGAATCTGGTGGGCTATAATCCATGGTGTCATAAGAGTCGGACATGACTGAGCACGCGAGCACATTCTCTGCTCTGGAAGGAAGTTCTTCTTCTTTAGCACTGTAATGAAGTTTTACTAGTCTTCTTCCAGAAATTTCTGTGAGCTTATTTGAGAGGTGAGGCTCTGCAGTTTTGAATAAATTCCACTCCCCTCCTCCAGCTTTCTACTTTGTACTGTTAATCTCTTGTTCTCTCTTTGTACTGTTAATCACTTATTTATCTTTTATTACTAGAGTCTCTTTGATATTATTACCCAATGGCTGATAAACAACATTCTCAATACATTGGCTTTAGAATCTTAGACAAGATCTTAACTTTCTAAAGTGGAATTTGCCTTTGAGCGTCAGCCGGTAAGTTGTCTCCAGCTCTTTGGGAACCCATGGACTGTAGCCCTCCAGGCTCCTCTGTTCATGGGATTTTCCAGGCAAGAGTACTGGAGAGGGTTGCCGTTTCCTTCTCCAGAGGATCTTCCAGATCCAGAAATTGAACCTGCACCTTCTGCATCTCCTGAATTGGCAGGTGGGTTCTTTACCACTGAACCACCCAGGAAGGCCAATGCAGAATTTACTCACCTATAAAGTGGGATGTTTTAACAAGACAGACTTTTTAGGCCTTGGGAGGATTAAGTGTAAAAACATATATGCAGGTGCTTAGTAGTTCCTTTAATCTGTTTTGTTAACTTTCTGTCAGAAGAAATCTGTGAAATAAAATCACTCAGTCTCCTTATAAACTCTGTGTCCATCTTCACTCATTTCTGTAAGATTCATAGCAAAAGATACAAACACTCTCATTTCAATTACTTCCCATCAGGGTATGCAGAAAGTTCTCTTTGGTGTCAAACATGAATCCTGGGACTGTTTAATTCTGCTAATTTCCTATGTTGTGATGACTCACAACTGCATCTGTGATCGCTCATATTTATTATCTCCACGGGCAAGTTGACTTCACAGAAATGCATGATCCAAGACTCTTCCAGTTGTAGTTTCCAGTTCATGCTAGTTGTTTCCATGCCAACCCAGGAAGAAAAACATTTAATGACTCATCTAGGGGTTCAAATAAGGGTAATCAAGCTCTCTAAGCCTCTAGGCTCTACTGTTCTCTTTGCTTGGATTTGTTCTCAGACTGATCCTTTCCAAACTGTTTCCAAGAGGCTTAAGCCACACACGATCTTCAGTGTTCAAGCTCTCCCAATGAGAGAGACACCCATATCTCTTCAAAATTTATATTAAGTCACATCAAAAACAACAAGTCTTCGACTCTACTAGGGCCAGTCAGTTAGCAGGGTCAAGAGCCCTTTGGATGAGTACGGTCCAGAGGGACAGAATCATGTGGTTGACAGTTTCACTCATAGGATATAAAGTGGGAAGCTGCAATTCTCCTGGAAAAGAGGGGCTCTGTTATGAGGAGTATTGTTCAGGACAGAAATAGCAGATTTTCAGTACAAGAGACAACACAGATGAAGGCAAAAAGAGGGAATCATGTTTTCTGTCATTTATCCATTGTCTCTCTCTTTATCTTGATGAAGGATTTACCTGAAAAATTGCCTTCTCCTCAAATGAGTCAAATACGGTGTTTATTTATTCACTCATTTGTTTATTTATTTAGCCCCACTTATGTATGACATGTCTGCAGTAGCAAACTTGGAAATAACTGGGAGTCCACATATAGTCTGTCAGCTCTGAAGATCTGGGATTGTTCGTAGGTGATAAAGATATTATTCCCTGCCCTCATAAAATATACGATTTAGTTTCATTGTGGTCTGAATTGAAAATATACGATTTAGTTTCAGTATGTTATTAGACACATACAGAATTATTTCTAACACAGTCTAACATGGTAGCCCTATAAGAATGGTGCTTTGAGTATACAGAAGAGGGAGTGATTGAATGTAGCTCTACAGATCTGGGACTTGAAAGATGACTGAGATTTCTTTACTGGAGAAAGCTATGAAAGCTGTTTTTTCCATTAAAAGGAATAGTTTGCACAATGAAGTGAAGGCAGGAATATATATTACAGTCAATATGATCCTTATGTAGTTCTGGAAGTGGGAAATCCATGAAAAGGGGCCTCTTTTAGAGCTTGATTTACTGTGAGACATGGAAGGTTAGGCTATGCTGGCAGACCCTGATCTCATTTGTAAGTTAGTTCTATTACGAGTTCTTTCTGGTCAGGGATCAAATCTTACTCTTTCCTGTTTCTCTAAGTGTGTTAAGCCTTTTACGGGACCCACGTGTATTAATATCATTATTTATGTTCAGACGGTAAAGCGTCTGTCTACAATGTGGGAGACCTGGGTTTGATCCCTGGGTCAGGAAGCTCTCCTGGAGAAGAAAATGGCACCCCACTCCAGTATTCTTGCCTGGAAAATCCCATGGACTAAGGAGCCTGGTGGGCTGCAGTCCATGGGGTCGCAAAGAGTCGGACACGACTGAGCGACTTCACTTCACTTCACTTACGTTCCAAAGGAGCAAATCTTCTCTGGCAACACACAGAGTACAACTCATATGTCCACATTCTCTTTTCTCTTTTAAAGCTGAAGTCATCAGTAGATAAAGATGAAAAATACAATCTCGGTCCCTAAATTCTTCATTTCTGTGTCAGAGCATCAAAATATTTTGTAATGTGCTAATCTTGTGGACTTCGGCAGATATGATGAATCCTGGAGGTGCTCTGTCATCTCATGGATACTTTGTCTTAAAAGAAAACATGTCCTTATTACATGCCGTATCATTTATATGGTTATTTAGTGGCTATGTCATGTCTGACTCTTCTGTGACTCCATGGGCTGTAGCCTGCTGGGTCTTCTGTCCATGGCATTTTCCAGGCAAGAATACTGGAGTGGATTGCCATTGCCATCTCCAGGGGACCTTTGGGACCCAGGACCCACATCCCTTATGTCTCCTGCATTGCAAGTGGATGCTTTACTGCTGAGCCACCGGGGAAGCCCATGTCATTTTACATATCTTCCTAATTCTAAATAGGTTAGCAGTGTCAGACACAAGCCCGACTCAGATGTGTTGGAACAGAGAAGAAGACGTATTGAGGACATTTTCAAGAAGGTTTTATGGAAAGAGAAGAGGATATATGTGTCAGTCTCTGAAGAGATAAGTAATATCAGAAGATGTGTATAATTTCTATTTATCTTTGCTTTTTTTTAAAGATACAAACTAGTATAGCTATTATTAGAGCATGGACATGTTTGTTTCCTAAAGAAGGTAGGTAGGTAAAGTCACTCAGTCGTGTCCGACTCTTTGTGACCCCGTGGACTGCAGCCCACCAGGCTCCTCAGTCCATGGGATTTTCCAGGCAAGAGTACTGGAGTGGGTTGTGGCCCAATAAAAAGTAGTGGGTTGATAACTTTGACAGTTAGCAATGTATTGCCTCTCAAGTCCAAATTCACTCCTCAATATATATTTTATTGGTGTATAATTTCTTTACAATGTTGTGTTCATTTCTGCTGTACAATAAAGTCAACTAGCTACCTGTGTACATATATCCCCTCCCTCTTGATCCTTGTCCCACCTTCACCCCCACCCCACCCCACCCCACCCTATCCCACCCCTCTAGGTCATCTCAGTCTTGGGGAGAGCCCCTTCCAAGCTGCTCCTTCATCCTTGGGGAGAACCTCTTCCAGGCCCCATCTGAGCTCGCTGTGCTATACAGCAGCTCCCCACTAGCTATCTATGTAACACGTGATGAAGTGAAGTCCAGTCACTCGGTCCTGTCAGACTCTTCGCGACCCCATGGATTAGTCTGAGGATCCTCCTTCCATAGGACTTTCCAGGCAAGAGTACTGGAGTGGGTTGCCATTTCCTTCTCTAGGGGATCTTCCCGACCCAGGGATCTAGTCGGGGTCTCCTGCATTGTAGGCAGATGCTTTACCCTCTGAGCCACCGGGAAAGCCCGCGTGATAGTCTCGCGATGATAGAATTCTAAGCAGCTCTCCTTACAGTGAGCACATTGTCGCGCTTTGTCAGTAGAGGGCGCTGGAAGGACATTGCAGGAGGAAGGTGCTATCCTCTTTTGGTGGTCCTGCAGAGTGTGTGTTGTGGATGTGGAGACTTCCGGTGGAGCGCTTCCTGTCTCATTCCTAGAACCAGACCATTTCTTGGTGACGTTGTAGGCTTGTCCTGGCCCTGCGATAACCTTCCCTGGCCTTTGCTGTGTAGAGAATGCTACCTTGTGGCTTCCTGCGGGGGGAAGTTTCCTGCTTGCACAGGCACTGGTTCCCTCTGCAGGTCACTGGGCAGCTTGGCTGCCCGTCCACACCCCTGCTTGCTGGTCACCTGTACCCCACTCACACCACAGAGTGTCGATTTCTGTTTGCCCAGCCATTGCAGACCATCAGTGACCTGGACAAACCAGTCATCTGCTGCCTGCTGGGCTGAACTACGCCTTCCCCAGCAAGGTCTGAACTCTAGCCTTGGAAAGAGCCCCTTTGAAGTTTCTCCTTCCAGCCTTGGGGACAGCCCCTTCCAAGTTGCTCCTTCCTTGGATACGCTCCTTCTTCCCTAAAGGAACCAGAAAAAAATTTCTTCTATCTTAGTCACTTGTTTATTTGAGTGTATTAATTTTTTATATCAGATTTTCTCTGCTTAGCCCACTGTGTGGTTTCAATGTCCTATTTGAATCCATAGGATACAATGACATGAGAGATAACTTCAAGAATTCACCACCCGTGGATACTTGGAATATACCACTTTCTGAAACCTCCTCCTTGGAAAGACCCTCATACATGTAATTCTTAATTGTCTCAGTTTCTTCTCAGTCTGCTCCTTAACATGCTTGCTTCATGATAATAATTTCCCTTGGAAATATTTGCCTCTTTGTTTCCTTTAGGAATATTTATCTATCTTTTCTAAGAGTCCATTCTGTCCCAGAGGCTGTGTGCCAGTCATTTCTACTCGTTTCTCCTGTTGGAAGAGCAACGTGTGCTATAAACAGACTGGGTGATCATCTCAGACAGGAAATGACCATCACACATCAAGCAGACATGGCAAGACTGTGTTTATAATGATTCATTTGGGGAAGAACTGCTCACCCTTCATGGATTTCCCCAGAAAGTGCCAACTTCTGAGAGATGTCATTCCAAACGCTTTATCCTGAGCTCACACTTCTTCTTAGGGTTCACACATTATACCGTATATTCCTCCTTTTTATTTTCTAAAAAAAAAAAAAAATCTGTGGATCACCTTCTTATTTTTGTCCTTCTTCTAAAACTATAGTCCTCTGTGTTCTTTTAAAAAAAATCTGCCCTTTTAGCAAGACCTTCAGTGACCCTTATCCAGCCTTACCCAGTTGGAGAGTGGTAATGGAAAGTCATTTTATTAATAGAAGAAAACAGATGCTGTTCCAAAGTTCCATAGTTTCACAACTCTTGTTGATTCTGACCTTGGCAACTACAGCAGTCTGTGGCGATGCCTGAGTTGCGTTACCAGTCCCTCACTCCCTCCCGTCTTTCCTTTCTTTCCTTCTTCCCTCTCTCCCCGTGTCTCTTGCTTTCCCCTTCCTTCCCTCCCGTTCCTTCTTTCCTTCTCTTTGTTCCTTTCTTCTTTCTCTCTTTCCTACCCTCTCTCTTGTTTTCCTTCCTTCCTTTTCTCCCCCCATCAACTGCCTTCCCATTATAATTAGGAGCACTCCATCGCTACTAGTCAGACACGACTGAGTGACTTCACTTTCACTTTTCATTTTCATGCATTGGAGAAAGACATGGCAACCCACTGCAGTGTTCTTGTCTGGAGAATCCCAGGGATGGGGGAGCCTGGTGGGCTGCCTTCTATGGTATTGCACAGAGTCGGACACGACTGAAGCGACTTAGCAGCAGCAGTAGCAGCCACGTCCGACTCTTTGTGGCCCTGTGGACTGTAGCCCACCAGGCTCCTCTGCCCATGGAATTTTTGAGGCAAGAATACTCAAGTAGGGTGCCATCTCCTACTCTATGGGATCTTCCCAACCCAACCCAGGGATTGAACGTGCATCTCTTGAATCTCCTGCATGGGCAGGTGGATTATATTGCACAGAGTCGGACACGACTGAAGCGACTTAGCAGCAGCAGCAGCAGCCACGTCCGACTCTTTGTGGCCCTGTGGACTGTAGCCCACCAGGCTCCTCTGCCCATGGAATTTTTGAGGCAAGAATACTCAAGTAGGGTGCCATCTCCTACTCTATGGGATCTTCCCAACCCAACCCAGGGATTGAACGTGCATCTCTTGAATCTCCTGCATGGGCAGGTGGATTCTTTACCACTAGGACCGCCTGGGAAGCCCATTGTAATTAGGATAGAATTTGAACTCCTGGCCATAGGCTACAGAGGCCACATGTGCCCTGGCCTGTGCCTTCCCTTCTAACTTCTTTTCCCTCCACTGACAATACTCCAGACATAATGGTCTTCTAATAAGCCAAGCTCTATCATGTTTCAAGGGTTTGGCACTTGCCATTCTTTCTTAAAGATCACTGTTTCCGCTCCTTTCCATTATTTTGAAATGCCTTGTCCTCTTACTGGCCTCTTCTAACTACTCGTAACTCGTCGCCTCCATCACCAGCACGCTGTCACTCTCTGTCATACTGCCCTGTTATGCACTTTGTTATACTGCTTTATACCATATACTTTGTTCATACTCCTATGGTAGTATGGATTTTTTAATACCTTTTTTTTTGTTTATCTTTTCCTTTATTGCAATAAGGATTCTTTGATGTCAGAGAATTCACATGCCTTTTGGCCAGTGTATCCCTAAAGATTAGAATAGTTCCTGGCACATGATAAGAGACTTAATATTTCTGACCATCTGTTTACTGTGCGCTGAACTGTGCATTGTGGCTCATGGGCAAAGAAGTAAAAAAAATTATTATCCCTTTCCTGGAGGAAACTGAATAAATGGATTTAAGATGTTCCTATTATAACTGTCTTTTCCTAGATGCAGCAAGAGTAGGTCAGGGGCCCAGTGATGGCTGGGGCATGGTTAAAAGGGAACAATAAGGAAGAATATAATACCAAGTTGCTTTGTCATAATTTTATTGCCCTGTTCAACTGAAATTCTCTGAATTCTATTCAGCTGAATTCGGTATCATTCTTTTTGGGCCAAATTTTGGGAAGGCCTATTAAAATGCAAGTGAGACTGATTAAAACAGTAACCTATATGTACAGATTAGAGAAGTCAGTGTTGTTGATTATCTCCATAATGGTTTCCTAACATGTTTTAAGCAGTGGAACTTTTTTCAGATCAAAGGCCACCCAGAAGCCCAATACAGAGCTTGGTAAAAATGTGATGCTCCAACTGAAGTGGTGTGGAGAAACTGGTACCCTGCTCACCAAGCACTTCTCCCAACGCCTATCCTTCCAGGTAGCACCTGAAGACCACCTATGGAACCCAGCGCTGTATAGAGAAAGGTTTAGACATCACAGATCTCATATTAACCCCTTCATTTGAGAAACTGAGCCCAGAGAGCTGATAAGTTTTGAACTTATCCAAAGTTCTAAACATATTGTCAATGAAAGGCCTGAAGCCCAGCTTGCTGAATCCTAGAGCACTGTGTGTTTGACTGTTTTATCCTGTATTTCTGAAGGATAGAGTCTATAGGATAGGTTAATTCCTGCAGGGGAGTCCCTCTAGGGAGAGAAAAGTCAGAGACTTTACTTCAAAATGTGCAGTTCCTCTGTTCCTCTGGAACATGGCCTCATAAGACTGCTCTTCTGCTCATTGTTATTTAGTCACTAAGTCCTATCCGACTCCTTTTTGACCCCATAGACTGCAGCCTGCCAGACTTCTCTGTCCATGGGATTTCCCAGGCAAGAATATTGGAGAAGTTGTCACCTCCTTCTCCAGGGGATCTTCCTGACCCTGGGCTTGAACCTGTGTCTCCAGTGTCTCCTGCCTTGGCAGGTAGATTCTTTACTACTAAGCCACCAAAGAAATCACCTTTCTTCTCGGAAGTCATCTTTTATTTTTGCCAAGCCTCATGGCTTGTGGGATCTTAGTTCCCCAACCAGGAACTGAACCATGTCCCCTGCACTGGAAATGCAGAGTCTTAACCACTGGACTGCCAAGGAAGTCCCGGAAATAGTCTTGAACTTGTTTTGGTGCTGGTGGTGGTTTGGTCACTAAGTCGTGTCCAACTCTTGTGACCCCATGGACTGTAACCTGTCAGGCTCCTCTGTCCATGGGATTTTCCAGGCAAGAATACTGGAGTGGGTTGCCATTTTCTTCTCCAAGGGATCTTCCCGACTCAGGAATTGTACCTTGGTCTCCTGCACTGCAGACAGATTCTTTACCAACTGAGCTATGAGGGATAAGGAAATGAGACTGCTTTCTCCAAATATTTATCTTATAATGACTTTGTTGCTGTGAATTTCCATTAATCAGAAAGAGCTTTTAACCATTAGGTGTCTTGACTCCCTGTTTGTGAAAAGTGGTCTGACTCTGATCAAGAAGGGTAGCTCCTTTTCCTAAGTGTTTTTGTGTTTATTTGTAAGTAGAAGCCCAAATTAGAAATAACAGATTTGGCTGAATTGCCGGTTAATAAATCAGCCATAGTGCAGATTTTCTCTTGCTAATTGAGAGTTCAGAGCCAATAGCATCTGGCATGATAGCAAACACTTAATAGATGTTTTTAATTAACTGAATAAATTTCAGAGATATGTGTTATCTAGCAAATAAAGTTCAACAATATATTAATCTGATTTCTGACTACAGACTGGGGCGGGTGGACATTATTTGTGCCATATGCAATTGTTATATCCCAAGCATCAATAATGCCCACATTGAGATCCTGGAAAATATCCTTCAAGGCAAGATACTGGATATAACCATGAAAGTCACTAAATCTCTCCACATCAGCATTCATCTCCCTGATGTTTTCTTCTTTGATGATAACCACAGTGTCTGGGCTTCTCAGAAGAAGGCGTTGAACTGCATCATGGATGTTGAGGGCCCTTCGGATAAAAACGTCAATGGGAAAGGGTCTGAAGTGTTGGCCCAGAGAAATAACAATGATAGTATTTTTTTCTCCTCCAATTCTGTCAATAACCTGGGCGAGGTACTCAATTTCTTTGACTGAATAGGTCAATGATCCAATCAAGGGGTAACTATGTTTTTGCCACTGGATATTGATATTCTTGTTCAAGTCCACAGCAAGTTGCTTTTGAAATTTTCCAGATTCATGCAGATCCACTGACTTCAGGGCTGAGACAAATAGTAAATCCCAAAATGAAAGCAGAATAGAGTTATAAAGTTCATAAAAATAGAAGAAAAATTATGATGTTTATAATTAAATGTTAATCCTGTCTAATTTATTATAGGCTTAAATGAGAGACCAGTTTGAAAATTATTGAGCAACAAAAAGTATTATACAAATAAATTATATCTGCCCCTCTGTAGAGCCATGTAGAACCAAATGGACTGCTGATAGCAAGCATCGATGTCACTTCAGTGAAGGATGATGGAGTCACCTTCATGGGTATTAGTTTTGACACTTTGTTAACTATAGACTAAGCTCCTTTGAAAACAGAGAAAGGTGCCATTGATGTCTATAAATTTCAAAATACAAGTAAACCTATTTCCCCAAGTCCTTTGTAAGTTCACTTAAGACTTGAATTGTATTCTATACTTCTGTGTTTCTTCTACATATGCACGAAGTGGTACTGAATACATCATCTATAATAATATTATTGCTATTCATTTGTGAAGGACTTAATAGTTTACAAAACATTTATTAGGACTGATATATTTATTTACTTCAAAGCTCTGTATATATGCATGGTGGTGGTGATTTAGTTGGTAAGTCCTGTCCGACTCTTGGCTACCCCATGGACTGTAGCCTGCCAGGCTATTTTGTCCATGGGATTTTTCCAGGCAAGAATGGGTTGCCATTTCCTTCTCCAGGGGATCTTCCCCACCCAGGGATTGAACCTGAGTCTCCTGCATTGCAGGCAGATTCTTTACCAACTGAGCCACCAGGGAAACCCTATATATATAATTGCCATCTTCTGGAAAAGAAAACCAAAAGATGAAATGACCTGCCAAGATTATACAACTGGTAAGTAACAGTCTCTGTACCTTAAACTTGAAGCTCCTCCTAATTCTTATGAAAGCAATCTACCCAGTCTTAAAACTTTTTAAAAGTATAATATGAATGGAAGAAAATGAAGTCGCTTTATTTTTCACTATATTAATTAGACTATCAAGGCCAGTTTCTTCGTAGCTAGAACACTGAAGAAAATGTGTGGAAAGTGACTATTAATGCTTTGTAACACGTACCAACTTAGAAGTAAAGGGCCACACTTAAAGTCTCAACCCAGTGAGGTTTGAAAATGGTGATGTTGAAGGGTTGGGTGGAAGAAAATGGCAGAATTTTTTCTTCATTCTGTTTCTAACATATTTCAATTTCATTTTCTAAAGCACACAATAACCACACAATTTAACTTTTGACAATACATGTAACATATGTTTTGTTATCATAGCTTCAAAGGTCAGTCAAGAAAGTAGGTAAGTCAATAATTCAATACTGTCAAAATCTAAGAGCCCACCCTGACCCCACCATTGCAGAATGTGACGCTAGCAGTTGTCACTAGATCCTAAATTTTATAGATGAGGAACCAGATCTGGAGGAGATTTGTGATTTACCAAGGGTCACAGCTTAAAACTCTCCCCTTTGAGACTGGAATTGACATATGTACACTGTGATGTATAAAACAGATAACTAATGAGAACCTACTGTATAGGACAGGGAACTATCCTATAGTTCCTACAGAACTCAGTGCTGTCTGGTAGTCTAAGTGGGAAGGAAATCCAAAAAAGAGGGGATATATATATATATACATATATATATATAGCTGATTCACTTTGCTGCAGAGCAGAAAATAACACAATATTGTAAAGCTACTATTCTTCAATAAAAAGAAAAAACTCTCCCCTTGTGTTGCAGGGGGTTCAAGGTCCTACTGATGTTCCCTTTTTACTGAATGAATCAGCTTACTCTCTGAGTTGGAGATCACAGGAGTGGCCTCATGTTAGGAAGGCCAGTGGGGAGCCACACTGAAGCCACACTACCCCCAGTGATAAGAGCTAGGGCCCAGAATACAGAGGGCTGGCAGTGACAGATAACAGTGCTAAGATCTACTAGTGGATTCTGAGTTACTATTGATGCATTCTTTAGTTAAAGGAGCAACTGGACTAGGCTTCTAGCAAATGGGTTCTAGCCCCAATTCTAATATGAACCAATGATAATAGGGAATAGCTATTGTTTTCTGGGCACTTACTAAATGCCTTGCTATGTGCCTCGCTATGTGTTAAATATTTTATAACCATTACTTCATTTAATCTTCATAACCATCACCAGATGCTGTTGTTATTTTTAGTTCACTGATATGGAAAATAAGCTGAATGCACAAGGTCATAGTCTAGGTTTGTTAAGCTCCAAAGCCCCCGCATTTAACTATTATGCCTCCCTGATTTGAAGCTATTACCTCAACTGTAGCATTTGTCCTTCTGTGAAACAGTAATCTTGATGACGACTCACACCAAAGAGAGCTAACTGTGCAGCCAGCCGTATTCTAAATACGTTGTGTATAGTACTTCATTTTGACCAGGTGGGGACTGTTTTCATCTCCATTTTAGAGATGAGGAAACTAAGGACAAAATCCTAGTAATGTCGCCTGCCCAAGGCTATCAGATAGGGCAGTAGAGGCCCTATTTTGATCCCAGGACATCTGGATGTAGGAGCCACACCCATAATCATCACGCCGTCTGTAGAAGGGAAGTGGTATACTGTCTTCTTATCATCAGCTTTGTGTGTGATTTTCTGCGTATCCTGGGTAAGTACTGAAGTGTGAATTCTGCAGAAATAGGAACAGAGTAAACATTTTTCTATCCTGGCTCCCTTCTAGTCAATAAATGTATTCTTTCAAAGAGAAGATAATACCTTGTAAAGAGTGTTGTTGTGCTGTGATTAAGAAATATGAAAGAGGCATTCCCCATATTCCTTTCTCCCCTTGAAATGAAAAAGAGGTTTCTGAAAGGGATGTGAGTAAAAGCTCAGACAGAGACATACTGTTGATACTGCTTTTGAAGTATTCCATCCACTGGCGGATCGTGGAATCTCCCAGTAGATATATAAATTTTCCTCTCAGGCATTCTTTCATTTCAATTGCAGCCAAACTACAGGAGACAGGATTCCACGTGTCTTTCCAGACATGTCCACTAGGAATTGTGGATGCCATTCCAAACTTGCATTGCCTTTTCACTGGAACTGTCTTTCTGCTAAAGAATCAACAAGATAGGGTCTTCTAAAGTATCACTTTATCCATGATTATTTAATAAGAACCAACTGTCTTTTTAAAGTATCCTTCTAATAGAGTGTGAGGATGGAGGAAAAACCTTATTGAAACATCATTCTCTTAATGGAATAGTTAGTTTTCAGAAAAAGATTTTCTCTGATAAGAATTTTATAAGTGATACTCATTAATGTTCATTATAGATAACATGTTTCCTCCCAGAGAAAAAGGCCTTCTGGGTAAAATTTAAGTATTTGTTTGCCTTCTTATGAAAGAAAAGACATCAATTCTTACTTAGTAGTGAAAACTCAATTATCTTGTCATTTAGCCCAATTTACCTCAAAGTTTATCACACACTGTCATAGTGTCTTAAATGCCATGATCAAACTGTTAATGCTTTAAGTGCAAGGAGATATATAAAAAATTAGCAATTAATTTGATATGAGTCCTGGACAGTCCACATGGATATGGCTGTAGGCTGGAGCAGACTCATGGGAATCTAGGATAGGCTGGATATTGACCATTAGTCACAGGTTTTTGAAGAATCTGGGAATATGATGGACTGAGGTGTTTATCCTTGGCAGTCTTGGGGCTGTGATTATTTACCACCCAAAGGAAGTGGTTTAATATTTTAATAACTGGCATAAGTATCTTTGTGTATCCTGGGTGAAAAATGCCATTTCCATCTGTAGATACATAAACATACTTCAGCGTCAATGAGTTTAGTAGCAATTAGCAAGCTGTTGATACTGAACTTAAAGGGACACAAAAGTTCCTGCATTAAATCATTTTCGATAGGGATTTCCTAGTATGTTCCCTAGTGGCTAGATCATAAAAGAATCTGCGTGCAGTACAGGAGACTCAGGTTTGATCTCTGGATCAGGAAGATCTCTTAGAGTAGGAAATAGCAACTCACTCTAATATTCTTGCCTGGGGAATTCTAAGGAAAGAGGAACCTGGTGGGCTACAGCCCATGAGGTTGCAAAAAGTCAGACTCAACTGAGAACTAACACTTTGAGCCAAAGAAATTGAAGAGAAATTAATAAAAGTGTGGAAGTGCTATTTTATATGTTCAAATGGTTTGAAAGGTGGCAAGGACAAAGAGGGGGAAATTGGAATGAACTGAATTATAGACGGCAGGTTAGAAACCTCTGCTGCTGCTGCTAAGTCACTTCAGTCGTGTCGGACTCTTAGCGACCCCATGGACTGCAGCCCACCAGGCTCCTCCGTCCATGGGATTTTCCAGGCAAAAGTACTGGAGTGGGCTGCCATTGCCTTCTAGATGGTGATTATTGTGCTTGTAGTGATGAGGGAAGTGCTAATGGTGGTGGCTGGGGGAGGTAAGACCTAGGTGCAAACTGGGAGAGGGTTTTGACATTTGAATGGTGTTGCGTCTGATGGGCAAGTAATCCGTTGCCTGATAGATAATGATGAGACTGATGATGAGGGTTATAAATCAGGGGTAGGATTCCAGTCATTTATTTACTTAGGTAATTGGTGTATTGGCCCACCACAGATAAGCCTGATGAGCAGAGTAACATATGATTGGTAATAGTGACAAGTTCTGAGGAAGGAAAAACCCTTTAAATGGGATGAGTGCTAAGTGTGTGTGTGCTCAATCACGCAGTTGTGTCCGTCTCTGTGCGACCCCATGGACTGTAGCCCACCAGGTTCCTCTGTTCATGGAATTCTCCAGGCAAGAATACTGGAGTGGGTTGCCATTTCCTACTCCAGGGGATCTTCCTGACCCAGGGATTGAACCTGTGTCTCCTGCATTGGCAGGTGGATTCTTTACTGCTGAGTCACCTGGGAAGCCCCAACCATCAGTCACACAAAGGGAGGACTTACAGTTACATTTGGAGACAGTAATGGCATCGAACTTTGCCATCATCTCTACACCTACATTTGACCTTGAAGAGACAAATATAAAAATTAATTGGCAAGTGGCCCCAAGATCAGGAAACATAAGAAATCACATTACCCATTGTTTCAGTTATTTCTTATGGTAATAACTGACTACTTTGGCCACAGTTCCAGGCCATTTATTAAATTTCCATTTCTTGGCCTATTAATTCAGGGAGTACAGATCCCCAGAAGGTGTACAAGGTAAATTTTGTGATTCAGAAAGAATATATTAGCACCTAGATAGAGGAGCCTGGTAGGCTGCAGTCCATAGGGTCGCTAAGAGTCGGACACGACTGAGCGACTTCACTTTCACTTTTCACTGTCATGCATTGGAGAAGGAAATGGCAACCCACTCCAGTGTTCTTGCCTGGAGAATCCCAGGGACAGGGGAGCCTAGTGGGCTGCCATCTATGGTGTCGCACAGAGTCGGACATGACTGAAGCGACTTAGCAGTAGCAGCAGGCATATTCACACACATATATTTCTCCTTCTCTTTTAATTTTTATTCTAGTCATATATATATTTTTTGTTTCAATGGTAAGGGTTAAATATCCAAAATATTTAGGGATGACTGGAGAGGGGGCACTGTCCCCAGATGAATTCACATATCTTTTCTAAAATGGCTCTTCATAGAGTCCTGAAGTTGATATATTAATACACAATTAATTAATAGCTATTTCCTTTGATCAACAGATAGGCCAAATCATTACTGTGTTTACCCAGATAGTCTCTAGAAAATAATTATTTACCTTTCAAAGAGACTTCTTTCTTGTTTGCTAAGATAAGATACGTCCTTATTTTTGGAGTGCATGTGGGTGAGTGCAGCACAGGGAACGTTTGGAGGCTTCAGGCAGTAGAAGGCTTCTTGGTCTCGGGTATCCAGGTATTCACACAGTTCACCACTTGAATTTAAAACCAAGGCACAGTCAGTACTGACTTGGGAGGTGCCTCTGTTAAACTGGCCTGTGAAGATCACCCTGTCGTAGCCTTGGTTCCTGGCCCTCCAGAGAGCTGACACCCCTTCACTGGGGTGGATGAGCAGGACGGACAGGGACACCTGGCCCTCCCAGAACAGGGTGAAGCTCACGAGGTAGGTGCCATTGTTGAAGTCTGTCACCTTTCCAGAAGCACCTGCCTCGAGGGCTGGGGAGGACATCCTGGCCCTGAGGAAGTCCCCGCCATATTCCTTCCTGCGTCCCAGGTGGTCCCTCATCTCCAGCAGGACGTCCAGCTGGTCCCCCCTGCAGTATGTGTCTCGAGGGCTGAGGAGGGTGGCTCTGCTGTGTGCGGCACTGGTGGTGGAGCTCCCGTTGGTGAAGGGTCTGGGTGGGATCTGCTGGTCTAGTTTCTCCATGATCCTCTTTATCTTCAGCTCAGTCTCTGTTGGTGAAACTATTGGATTCAATGGTGGTTCAGGATGTGTTTTCATGACGAAATTCCAGTGATGGAGGGAAAAGGGCAACTTGAGTACAGTCCGTAACTGAAATGACAAGGAATACAATAGAGAACACAGAAAGTGTGCCTATTTAATGTGATAATTATGGTACGTTAGTCAACGTCTCTTATCAAATGATGAGTGGTAGAAAAATTAAAAATAAAATAATATTGAGATTACATTATCATCCATGTTTCATAGGAAAAATGATTTTCCTTAAATCTGGTGGTGGAACTTCACTTTTCAGTGGCTAATCTATCTTGTTGTTTTGTTACACCACGCAGCTTGTGAGATTGTTCCCCAACCCTGCTATTGAACTCCTGGGGTTTTGGCAGTGAAACCACCAAGTCCTAACCACTGGACTGCCAGGGAGTTCCCATCACTGGCAAATCTATTTTGGGTGAGCCATTCTACTGCAAAGAACCCTCGGATCTTCTTTCTTAAAGTGATGATCATAAAATACACTTTCATTGGGCAATTGTGAAGACCAAATGAGAAAATGCTTTTTAACTGCATAGCAGAGAACAGATGTTTATTGTTCTATTATTTTTATCTTAAAACTAGAGTTCAGTCATTTAAATAAATCTTTAAGAAAATTTTCAAGAAGCATGGAGATTTTATGTAATATACAATTATCTATTTTTTCTATTTCACTTTTTATACTTTGATTAAACAGTCTGAGGTATTTACTAGTAATTCTCAGATTACTTTTTTAGCTAACAGGACATAAGAGACATAGGCTACTTTCTATATATATTTTCTAATCATAAAATAACACTGACATTATTAAAAATGAGAGAATGCCACAAGTCAATAGAAAATAAAAATCAGTCATGATTACAGCAACCACTCCTAACCATTTTGGTGGTTTTCCTCTCATCCTGTATAACCATTTCTCGTGATTGTGAACACACTGAATATTTGCCAATTAATTTTGATTAAAAATAATGGCATTAAAACCTTTCCACCTTAAGTCCAAGTAATATTCCAGCCTATGGATATAGTTTAATATTTCGCCTATTCCTATATTTTTAGATATTTATTGTATTCAGCTTTTCTCTGTTACTTATAATTCCGTAAAGGATACTTTTTGATATAAATCTTCCCAGTAATAGCTCTGAATTTCCAATAAAGGCAGAGTATCTTGTGCTGGACTAGGTTACTGTGGTTAGCATTTTTACTTTTTATTATTTGACATGTTCTGATTTTTTAGAAATAAAAACATTTTTATTTATTAAATTACAGAGATGGTATTAGTAACCAGGATGTGCCAGGTACCATTCTAAATGCTTTTCGTTTGTTAGCTCATTAATCCTCACAATAATATATGAGGTATTTATTTTTATGACCCAGGTGATGGAACTGGTTCACCTCAAAGTTAAGAAATGTAGCCATACCTGCACAGTCAACAAGAGAGTCGAGTTTTAATTCCAGGCAAGTATCTCTATAAATGAGCTACCCAGGGACTTCTCTGGTGGTCTACTGGCTAAGACTCCATGCTCCCAGTGCAAGGGGCCTGGGTTCAATCCCTGGTCAGGAGCTAGATCCCACATGCCACAACGAAGGAGTTCACATTCTGCAACTAAAAGGTCTCACACACTGCAACTAAGACCCAGCACAGCCCACTAAATAAATGAAAAAAATTATATATATGTATATATATATACATGCCTACATACATCTGAGCTGCCCAGTGTTGTGACTATGCAGTAAGGCAGAATTCTCTTTCACGGCTGGTTTAGGTGCAAATTGGCCCCACATGTCTGGAAAGCAGATCATAGCATATACTAAGACCTTTAACAATGTTCACTGCATTTACCAGTAATTCTACTTCTGAGAACTCAGGGAATCATAGTAACACCTCTGAATTTCCAATAAAGGCAGAGTAGCTTGTATTGGACTAACTTTCCTGTAGATAACAATGATAAATTCTAGACCCTCCCCTCTGCCCACCCCCCCACC
>SJYC01118027.1:0-16894 GCA_006408675.1 Madoqua kirkii | reverse complement strand
ACAATCTAATGGTTACCAGGGGGTATGAGGGGGAGGGATAAATAGGGGATTGGGATTGACATACACATACTACTATAGATAAAATAGATAACTAATAAGAACAGGCTATATAGATAGGAAACTATTCAGTACTCTGTAATGGCCTACATGGGAAAAGAATCTAAAAAATAGTGAATGTATATATACATATAACTGATTTATTTTGCTGTACACCTGAAACTAACACAGTAGTGTAAATCAACTATACTCCAAAAAAATTTTTTAAAGTGAATACTCCCTTCTATTTCTCATTTTTTGGATTTTAAAAAATAAATGCCTATTATAAATGAATCTAAATAACTTTATCAAATACTTTTGTGCACCTATGGAAATAAACATTAATTTTTCTTCTTAATGGGATTTCATTAATTACATTTACAGATTTTCTATTTTTAAAAGATAATGGCATTTCTGAGATAAATCTAATTTGGTCATGAGGATAAGATTACTTCACCTTATCAGAGGAATATACTTGTTTTTGAAAAACCTGAGTTATAAAAGTGAATTTTTATGAAGTCAATATAATTATTATTAATTTCAATAGGAAAATATTTTAAGTAATCTCCACATCAAAATAGCATCTATTTCTATAACAACCCCAAATACCATTAAAATAAGCACAATTACTTCAAACACAATTACTTTAAAATGATTTTTGAGAACACAACCTGCTAAAGCATTTTTATTTGTTAATCACATTGTATGATAAGTCTTCTCTTCTCTCATTAAGCAGTGTTCTTTTTAATCAATGACGCATCTTACTCTAAGACTATGCTCACAAAGATGTGTTATATATGATGCTTGTGTGATTCAGTCTTTAGGGTACAGAGAACAAAATTCAGGAAGAAAAAAATAAAGCAAAAGAACTTGATGGAAACTAAGCAAATTTATATCACACTCATTGCAACAGTTGATAAAAAAAAAAAGGGGGGCATGAAATCTCAGATGATTAGTGTTGTAAACCAGCTCATGTTCCCTGAGAGGAAAGGCAGCATAGCACTCCTGCAAAAGCAGACTGTATGCTGGGTCTCATTTCATAGGGTGCGCCTGCTGGCAAGACGGAGAACACAATGGCACCCCACTCCAGTACTCTTGCCTGGAAAATCCCATGGACGGAGGGGCCTGGTAGGCTGCAGTCCGTGGGGTCGCTAGGAGTCAGTCACGACTCAGTGACTTCACTTTCACTTTTCACTTTCATGCATTGGAGAAGGAATGGCAACCCACTCCAGTGTCCTTGCCTGGAGAATCCCAGGGACAGGGGAGCCTGGTGGGCTGCCATCTCTGGGGTCGCACAGAGTTGCACACGACTGAAGTGATGCAGCAGCTGGCAAGGCGCCCTAAGTCAAAAATGACCCTTATAAAACAAACATGAGGCCATGTAAGTTAAAGTACTGATATTAAATAAACTCTTATTTTAATTGGATTCTCTTAATCCAAGTGGTTACTGATCACCAAGATGGGTATTTTATTTACCTTATACACAGTTAGACGTAGGTAACTGTTCCACTTAGGACTTTCATATCTATATTCCTGAGCCTGTAATTTCTTCTGATTGTGTTATCTTTTTCAGCTTTGGCATAAGATTTCATAGAATGAATTGCAGGCTATCCCTTTATTTTCTGGAAAAACTTATATACCTTAGGGTATCTCTCCCATAAAAGTTCAACCACCGACTCTTGTAAAACCATCTAAATCCAGTGCTTATTTCAAGGAGAAGTCTTTAACGACCATTTCTATTCCCTTAATGCTTACCACTCTGAGTTTCCTTTTTCTTATTAAACTAATATAGCATTTTATTTTTTCAAAAATGCTTCATTTCTTTCAGTTTTTGAATTTGTTGGTTCATCAGCTTTATATCATTCTTTCTGTTAGCTTCTGGAGTATATATACTTATTTTCATTTTCTATTTTGTTCATTAAGATTCTCTCAATTGGTCTTTAAGAGACTTGTCTTTCTTTTTAGTCGTTTCAAAGAATAGATTTTAGTTGTGTCAATACTCCTTGTGGTGTAATAAAAAATATATTTGGCTTTTGTCCCTGGGTTTTGACACAAAGCTCTTAAAACTCTTACATTATTTTTGAGTGATAAGAGTGTCTTTTGTTATTCATAATGAGCCCCTTTAGACCACAGCTGAGTTTAAGCTAATGAGTGACTTGATTTGACTGGGGTCTGGTCACCAGAAAGACCAAGCACATGATTAAAAGGTGGGAAAATTTAGTCCTATCTCCCAACCCCTGGGGAGGCAAGTGTGGCTGAAGATTTGCCAACAAGATCTGAAGACCTTCTGGGTTGGTGAACACAACAGGGTGCTGGGAGAATGATGTGCCCAGAACAGACACGGAAACTCTGTGCCTCCCCCTACCCATATCTTGTCCTATGCATCTCTATCATTTGACTGTTTCTTAGATGCATCCTTTATAATAAACAGGCAGTACTAAATAAAACACTCTCCTGCATTCTGTGAGTCATCCTAGTAAGTGATCAAGCCTGAAGAAAGTGTTGTGGGAATCCATATTTCTAGCTGGTTGATCAGAAGTACAAGTGGCCCTTGGAACTTTCAGCTAATGTGTGAGATGGGGGCTGTCTTCTGAGACTTTTAACCTGTGCAGCCTGTGCTACCTCTGGACAATTAATGATAGAATTGAACTGAATTGTTGGACAACTAGTTGGTGTTGGAGAATAGATTGGTATGTGGATAAATGACATGTGTTTGGTGTCAGGATGAAACCACACACTTCCTATTGCTGTTTGATTCTCAAAAATTTTGATTCCTTTGTTGCTTTGTTTGTTGAGATTGTCTCTTTTGGTTTCTTAAGATCAAGAGTTACCTAATTAAAACTTTATTGTTTTAATAAATGCATTCAAAGTAAATTTCTTCCCAAGTTTTGTGTAGATATATGTTACAAATTTTGACATGTAATACGGTTGCTGTCATCTATACTAAGCAATATTTTTTTAAACTTTTTATTTCATATTAGAATACAGCCACTTAACAATGTTGTGATAAACATGTATCCATTCTCCCCCAAACATCCCTCCCATCCAGGCTGCCACATTACATTGAGCAGAGTTCCATGTGTAATACAGCAGGTCCTTGTTGATTATTCATTTTAAATATAGGAGTGTGTACATGTCCATCCCAAACTCCCTAACTATCCCTTCCCCTCATCCTTCCCCCTGGCAACCATCCTTCCCCCTGGCAACTTCATTCTGTAAGTCTGTGAGCCTGTTTCTTTTGTAAGTAAGTTCATTTGTATTATTTATTTTTGGATTTCACACATAAGGGATGTCATATGATATTTCTCCTTCTCTGTCTGACTATACTAAGCAATATTAACACCATACTTAATAGAGAAGATAGAATGCATTCACTCTAAGATCAGGAGCAAGTAAAGATATCTGCTTTTATCATACTTACATTACACTTGAGGTTTCAAAGTAAGGCTAAGAGAATTCTCTTGAGATGAGCAGTGTCTTTCAGGTGAAAGGCAGTGTACAGCTGAAGCTGGAAACAGGGTTGGAGAGCTGTGCCACGTGACTCTGAAGCAGTCTGAGCTTTCAACATTTATCGAGTGGTCGGCCAGAGGGGAGAAAACAGGCAAGACCTAAGAGAAATCTTTCCAAAGCACTTTGGGCTGCCTTCATCTGGTGTACTGCAGCAGCTTCCAAAGGTTAGAGACAAGGAATCTACTGAGGTGGAAAGTGAGACTGGAGAGCAAATAAAAATCCCTCAATACCCAAAGAAGCTATCATCATAAGTTGGAAAGCTGGTGCCTGGCCTCTTAAGCTTGAAAGGATCTATGGAGTCTTATGTTTGATCAGACTTAAGCTCAACCAGAGGGAATCTCTGATCTTGCCTTCCAAACATTTTTTAAAGTTTTTATTTAATATTGGAACATAGTTGATTTGGGCTTCCCAGGTGGTGCTAGTGGTAAAGAGCCTGCCTACCAAGGCAGGAGACATAAGAGATGTGAGTTTGATTCCTGGGTAGGGAAGATCCCCTGGAGGAGGGCATGGCAACCCACTCCAGTACTCTTGCCTGGAGAATCCCATGGACAGAGGAGCTTGGGAAACTACAGTCCATGAGTTCAATCCCTGGTTTGGGAAGGTCCCCCGGAGGAGGGCATGGCAACCCACTCCAGTACTCTTGCCTGGAGAATCCCATGGACAGAGGAACTTGGGGTACTACAGTCCATAGGGTCACGACTGAAGCGACCTAGCACATAATTGGTTAATGGTGCTGTGTTAGTTTCAGGTGTATTGCAAAGTGATTCAATTTTATACATGTATTTGCTCTTTTCCGAATTCTTTCCCCATCTGAGTTATTACAGAATATCGAGCAGTGTTCCCTGTGTTATACAGTAAGTCCTTGTTGGTTATCTATTTTAAATATAGCAATGTGTATATATCAGTCCCAATCACCCAATTTATCCCTCCCTCTACCCTTACCCCAGTAACCATAAGTTCGTTCTCTAAGTCTGTGAGTCTATTTCTGTTTTGTAAATAAGTTCATTTGTATCATATTTTTTGATTCTGCATATAAATGATGTCATGATATTTGTCTTTCTCTGCTACATCTCCAGTTTCATCCAGGTTGCTGCAAATCTGCCTTCAAAAATTTTAAAGCCAGTGACGAACTGAATCAAACTAAAACTGTACAAAGTCCAGATGCATCTCAGTGAGAGATTAAGTTGACTTAATCTTGCATTCTAGTATCTTGAAAGAAGGAGTGTGCCCTTTGGGGGGAGGGTAATATTTCCTTCAATATCTACTACTGGTTTATATGGAATGTCTGACACAGAGTCAAAAATTATAAGTCACATAAGGAAGACTCAAAGATGGTCCTGTTGCTGGAGTTATTAGATAGAGAATTTAACATAACTTTGGCAAACATATTAAAGGCTCTAGTGGAAAATCTGGGCAATGTAATAGAGGAATTTTACCAGAGATAAAAATTATTAAAAAAAAAAACCTCAAACAGCTCTTTTGATGGAGCTTAATGTGAAAATGTTAAAAATGAAAAAAGACTGATGCAGAACTGAAAAATTTATTTGTATTATCACAGACTTGGACTCAGAAGAAGAAGGAAACAATAAACTGGAAAACAGGCCAATAACATTTGTATGGAATGAAGAACCAAAAGAAAAAAGGCAAAAATCCAAGACCAGAATATCTATAATATGTGAGACAGTATCAACTGGACCAATATATAAGAACTAGAGACCCAAAGGAAAAGAGAGGCAATGGGGTAGTAGATATATCTGAAGAGATGATGACTAACCACTCCCAAACTGAAGAAAGACATCAGCTCACAGATTTAAGAAGCTTAATGAATCCCTAATGCAATCAAACAGACTTCCTCAGCTATTCATATCTTGATTAAACTGACAAGAGTCAAAGATGAGAACTCTTGTAAGAAACCCAACAAACAGACACTTGATATAAAAGATGTATTAGTCAAGATTCTCCAGAGGACCATAACCTATAGGCTGTATATCTATTATACAGTGCTGAGTTTGTAGCAGAGATAGAAATAAAACTATAAAATAACAAGAGTACTAAGGGTAGCAGAGAGTAAGTAGAATTATACTGTTGTATGGTTCCTATATTAGTTTTGGAGTAGTATATTATTTAAATCATAAGTTAAATATGTACATTATAAACTAAAGAGCAGGTTGAGCAATTTTTTTTTTTTTTCCAACAGAGGGCCATATGGTAAATATTTAAGGCTTTGTAGGCCAGAGTGTCCTTGTCAAAGGTACAGCATAACTGCTGACGTGGTACAATGTAAAACTGGCCATAAACCCCTTGTAAACCTATGAAGGCCTGTGTTCCAAAAATTTTTGTTTAGAAATTACAAGCTATGGATCATTTGGGGCCCAACCATAGCTTACTAGAGCTGAGCAACCACTGATAATAAAACAAAGAGGTATAGCTCAAGAACTCAATGAACTACACAGAGATTTGCACATAAATATTCATAGTGGCTTCCAAATTGGAGACACCTGAATGTCTTTTAACTGGTGAATATGATATAGACAAAGTGAAGTATAGCTATGCAATGAAACAGAATTTAGCAGTAAAAAGGAATGAACTATTAATACGTGCCAGGATCCACATGGACCTCAAAAGTAGTATGCTCAATAAGAGACTCAGACACAAGAGACCACATATTTCATGATTCTATCGGCAATATGAAATTTGAAATGTTCAAAAAGGCAAGGCTGTAGAGACGGAAACTAGACCCATAGCTGCTCGGGGTTGGGATGAAGATGAGACAAAAATAGGGAGTAAATTGGCATGAAGGATCATCTTGGGGTGATGTGTGAAAGGCGCTCAGTCATATCCGACACTTTGTGACCCCCATGGACTATAGTCCATGGAATTCTCCAGGCTAGAATACTGGAGTGGGTAGCCTTTCCCTTCTCCAGAGGATCTTCCCAATCCAGGGATCAAACCCAAGTCTCTCGCATTGCAGGCAGATTCTTTACCAGCTGAGCCACCAGGGAAGCCCAAGAATCCTGGAGTGGGGAGCCTGTCCCTTCTCCAGCAGATCTTCCCAACCCAGGAATTGAACAGGGATCTCCTGCATTGCAGGTGGATTTTTTACCAATTGAGCTATCAGGGAAGCCTGTCTTGGGCTGATGAACATGTTCTAAAACTGATTTATGATGATAGTTGCACACAGCTATGAAATGCAAAATAGGTTGAAATAGAGGCAGGGAAGCAGCTAGGAGGAAACAATTAGAGGATCCCAAGGGAGGGACAAAGTAAAGCGAAGAAGAATTAAAGAGCCTCTTGATGAAGGTGAAAGAGGAGAGTGAAAAAGTTGGCTTAAAACTCAACATTCAGAAAACTAAGATCATGGCATCCAGTCCCATCACTTCATGGCAAATAGATGGAGAAACAATGGAAACAGTGACAGATTTTATTTTAGGGGCTTCCAAAATCACAGCAGATGGTGACTGCAGCCATGAAATTAAAAGATGCTTGCTCCTTGGAAGAAAAGCTATGACCAACCTAAACAGCATATTAAAAAGAAGAGACATTGCTTAGCCGACAAAGGTCCAGCTAGTCAAGCTATGGTTTTTCTAGTAGTCATGTATGGATGTGAAAGTTGGACTACAAGGAAAGTTGAGCACTGAAGAACTGATGCTTTTGAACTATGGTGCTGGAGATGACTCTTGAGAGTCCCTTGGACTGCAAGGAGATCAAACCAGTCAATCCTAAAGGAAATCAGCCCTGAATTTTCATTGGAAGGACTGATGCTGAACCTGAAGCTCCAATACTTTGGTCACCTGATGCAAAGAACTGAGTCATTGGAAAAGACCCTGTTGCTGGGAAAAATTGAAGGCAGGAGGAGAAAGGGATGACTAAGGATGAGATGGTTGGATGGCATCACTAACTCAATGGATGTGAGTCTGAGCAAGCTCCAGGAGTTGGTGATGGACAGGGAAGCCAGGTATGCTGCAGTCCTTGGGGTCACAAAGAGTCTAATATGACTGAGTGACTGAACTGACTGAAGGGAGAGGTGAATCCAGGTGCACACAACACCTTTTGTCTCTGGCTAATGTTTAGCAAGTCATGTCCATGTTTTCACACACTCCTGCGGTTTATAACACTGTCTCAGTTACTGCAATTGAGGTGGGGCAGTGAATGGGCGTGTGCATTTGGAAAGAGGATTCAACTGTACACTCGAAATGAGTGAACTATATTATGTGTAATGTTTTTATGTCTCAATAAAATACTGTTTTTAAAAGTCAACAAAGACATCTGTTCCTACAGAAAATATTGCAAGCTGCAAAAAAACACACTCTTATCCTCACAATGGGAAAAGGTCAGATAATCTACAAAAGTGTAATTTCCTTGAGTACATCAGAGAACTCAAGTAGCAAAACAACCAAATGATCCAACTTCCAAGGAGGAGCAATCTCCTTCAGGAAGAGATGAGATACACAAACCCTTTCATATTTGGTTTCATACAGGAAAAAGAGAAGAGAGCATTAGTAAAAGGAAAGAAGAAACCAGCAAAACTGTAAATGAAATGTTACAGGTCAAGTGTGAGTTTGGGTTCCCAGATGGCTCAGTGCTAAAGAATCCGCCTGCCAATGCAGGAGATGCAAGAGAGGTGGGTTCGACCCCTGAGTTGGGAAGATCATTTGGACAAGGAATTGGCAACCTGCTCCAGTACTCTTGCCTGGAAAACGCCATGGACAGAGGAGACTGGCAGGATAGTCCATAGGGTCTCCAAGAGTCAGTGACTGAGCGACTGACCACACACAAGTGGGGGCTTATGTCCTGGTTTGACATGGATGAGCATTCCAGAAAACAGTGGGGACAGTCACCTATAAACTATTCCTTGTGGCTTATCACTAGTGCTCACAAGGATGACTAGGGGCAAGGCAGGAGATTGAGAGAGTACCCTTACTTGGTGCAGGCATGAAGGAAGGGATTGGCAGTTACTAAGGGACCGGCATGAAGCCCGCAGACTTTCATAGGCTCTTCAGCAAAATTTCAATCACTTGAGGAGAAGCTGCAAACAGGTTAGAAATTCAAACTGTTCTGCCTTGAGAGTAGAAAACGCAACGTTCACATTCCCAGAACACAAGCAAAGATCCAATTGTGCAAAGACAGGAGATAGGAGAATAAGACCCCTACATCTAGGGAAGATGAAGGAAGCCATCATGGACCCAGGATTTATACTGACAGTAGGCAGAAGTCTGCTACCACACGGAACAGGGAAGGAATCCCTGTGAGACCAGTCATGGTTACAAGGCAGAGAGTGGTTGCTACAGGATAGAAGAGCAGGAACTCTGAGAAAGTCTCTCCCAAAGACCCAGGCACAGAAGACCTGCCTGAGACAGAGGCTAAAGCAGGAAAACAGAGATGCTTTCCTGTGCTTAGTCCACGCCAGGCTTAGTCCCCAGGAACAAGGGCACAGCAGAGCCTACAATCAGTGGAGGGGGAGCATGTCACCTTGGCCTCAGAGATTGCTGATAGCAGAGAGGGCGGAAGGGACACTGAGGAACACCCTCCTGCATCTCAGCCTAAGCATAGGGCAACAAAGAACCTGAAGCCCGTGCTACACAGCAGACTAATTACAACAGTAAGGAAAAGCTATAGGGTGTTGTCAGGCACCAACGGCACTCCATCTTTCTGTCGGTTGGAATGGAACTTGGAACTGGGTTGGGCCTCAAAATGTTTGTTACCCAGCTGAAAAAGCTGTTGACTCTTCCCAGTGGCTATACCAATATTTCAAAGTGTCCTTTTGTCTACTTTCTGGAGTGTTTTATACTCTGGGGCCATGCACCCTCATAAGATTGAGGATGGGTGAGGGATAGTCAGTGAGGGAAAAGGTGATGGTCAAGGGGAATGCTGAGAAATCACTTGAGTTACCAGGCAGACACATTTTCAGTTCGGTTCAGCTTCAGTCACTCAGTTGTGTCTGACTCTTTGTGACCCCATGAATTGTAGCATGCCAGGCTTTCCTGTGTTTCACCAACTCCTGGAGCTTGCTCAAATTCAGTGTCCACCAAGTCAGTGATGCCATCTAACCATCTCATACTTTGTCCTCCCCCTCTCCTGCTGCCTTCAATCTTTCCCAGCATCAGGGATTTTTCAAATGAGTCAGTTCTTTGCATCAGGTGGCCAAAATATTGGAGTTTCAGGTTCAGCATCAGTCCTTCCAATGAAAATTCAGGACTGATTTCCTTTAGGATTGACTGGTTTGATCTTGCAGTCCGAAGGACTCTCAAGAGTCTTGTCCAACTGCTGCTGCTGCTGCTAAGTCGCTTCAGTCGTGTCCGACTCTGTGCCACCCCATAGACGGCAACCCCACAGGCTCCTCTGTCCCTGGGATTCTCCAGGCAAGAATACTGGAGTGGGTTGCCATTTCCTTCTCCAATGCATGAAAGTGAAAAGTGAAAGTGAAGTCATTCAGTCATATCTGACTCTTAGCGACCCCATGGACTGTAGCCCACCAGGCTCCTCCGTCCATAGGATTTTCCAGGCAATAGTACTGGAGTGGGGTGCCATTGCCTTCTCCGTCTTCTCCAACACTACAGTTCAAAAGCATCAATTCTTCAGTGCTCAGCTTTCTATATAGTCCAACTCTCACGTCCATACAAGATTACTGGAAAAAACAAAACTTTGACTAGATGGACCTTTGTTGGCAAAGTAATGTCTCTGCTTATTAATATACTCTCTAGGTTGGTCATAGCTTTTCTTCCAAGGAGACCTAGTTTAGGAAAGAATATTTATGGCAGTTGAGGATCTGGAATAGCAAATGATTCCTTTAAAGCATTCTGTTTCTTTCTACATCTTGGAAAGGCTTCAAGGTACTAGGATGTTTTGTACCCAAGCTTGAAGCTATTTTCATGGTTTACAGTATTTGTAGTCTTCTCAAGCACCACAATTTGAAGGCATCAATTCTTCATACATGACTACTAGAAAAGCCATAGATTCGACTATATGGACCTTTGTAGTTAAAGTAATATTTCTGCTTTTTAATATGCTGTCTAGGTTTGTTAGCTATTATTATTATAATTCTCATCAGGTGGGTAATAAAGTCCTTATGTTAGAATGAAAAGGAAGACTGGAAGCAAAGGATATTGTAGAGACTGAATTTACTTGTTTCCTCGTTAAATGTGATGGATGAGAGAGAGGGCAATGTCAAGAATGGTGCTTCATTTTGAGACTCCCAAGGCTGGCAGTATGGTAGCACCCGTGGTACAATGTAAACCATGAGCCTGGTCTGTAAAAGGTGGACCATTCAGCTCCAGCCTCTTCCATTTAGGACTGCAAGCCTAGTAGTGTCATTCACCAATTTTTCAGCCGAAGCCAGAAACCCAGATGATTATGTGAAATCTTCTGAATTTTTATATTCTTAAAAATCTAGAGCAAATAAAACATCACCATAAGGTACAAATTTGCAACTTCTGTGTAGGATCTCAGAGGTTCCTCTGTTGTAGAACTCATCAATGCCTGTCCCATGAGTGCCCGGCATCTTTTTAGGTTCTCATTAAGTGCTGGTGAAATGAATGCATTTTTGATAAAAGAGTTTCTAGGAAGCATGTATACCAATACTTCCTGGTTTTATAAATTTTGAATTTATAAAACAGTTGAGAGAAATGGATGCTAAAATATAACCCTGCTGCTCAAGACTTAACATTTAAAGATTAGAGATGCAAAAGGAATCTTAAGCAAACATTATAAACATGTTAGGTAGGGCTGACTCCTGAAAGGGTTGTTCAAAGAAATGGTTTTCTCTTCAGTCAGCATATGCTACTTTTATGTCCCTGTGAGCTCAACGGTCTTTTTACACAGGTAATAAACCATCTAAATTTCCTTTTGAGTCTTCATTTGATGTCACATCTTTTTTCTCTGACCTAGAAAGTATCTTTAAACATGTCTTACCCTTTGCTGCTCACGACACCATATTGCATTCTCTTTTCTTGTTAGGGCTGCCCTTATCTGGTTCCCTTTCCACCTGTCTCTAGAAAGCTTATGATTCTAGCTTTCTTAAAGTTCACATCTATGTCTGTGAACTAGAGAGGAAATCCTCGTGAAGTCGTGAAAGATGAGTCCTAGTTATCCAGGAGACAAAGGCATAGCCGGAAAGAGGGTATACCAGGCAGAGGGGAAAGCACAGACAAAGCAAAAAGATGGGAAGGTTAATTATGTTCGAGCATGGTGGTGGGACAAGGAGACTAAGGTGCATGTGAAGAGGCAGGAGATGAGGCTTGAAAGAAGAGGTGACTCTTCAGCCCCGCTGGCTTTGAGGGTACTGCCATTCTCCTTAGTTTGGCATTCAAGACCTTTTTACCCCGGAGAATTTGCAGACTGAAATGCTTTCCTCTCACACAGATGAAGGCACATCCAAAGCCCCTCATGAGCTTTGAATAAAATAGATCTGGGTTTATATACATGCTTTGCAATATACAAGCTACTTGATCTTTAGAAAGTTGTTTAAAATCTCTGGACCCAAATTTCCTCACCTCTAAAAGGAAAATTAAGTATGTTTATCTCAAAGAGATGTTTTGAGGACCTAATACATGAAAAGTATTTATTTATAACATAGCTAATACAGTATGTATTTGGCACCTAAAGAGTCTTCAGTAAGTGGTGACCAGGAGTAGTAATAGGGTTGTGTCCCAAAATACTGACTTACTTTCAGTTCTCTGAATGTACTACATTCATCCTCATCTACATGTTTTTGAAGATACTGTGATCTCTACCTGGAGTTTCCCAAAAGCCTTCTCTGACTTTCCTCTCTCTATCTCTGATTGTTTTTGATGGGTTTCTGTTTCCAGCACAGATGTTTCTTAATCCAAGAGTCCCCTTGGGGGATCTATAAATGGAAATCAGAGGCATCTGTGAATTTAGATGGGAATCAATTACATCTTTATTTTCACTAACATCTCACTGAAAGTCCGCATTTAAAGAATTTTGTATGGAGACAATAAAGCTCAATAGTATGAGTAATATCTGATACTGAAGCCATTAAAAGTCACAAATATTTCGTATCATGTCCCAGTTGTTGTAGATTTCACAAAACAGCCATTTACTCACACTACTACTTTTAAATTATTATAAACTATTGTTGTTTAATAGTGGTAACTTTGAAGGGCATAAATTTCTGTATAATATTTTAAAATGCTCTGAACACTAAAATTCAGTGGAATTAATTTCTTCTTAATCCTGTGTATTTTAATTCGTGCACTTAACATTGTTTTGAGAAAAGGTTCATAGCTTATAAAAGCTTTCTATGGCATTAAAAAAATAAGCTTAAGAATATCTGTCCTTATGCTTTCTATAGTATATTTTTCCACTAATTTGGATAAATATGGGCCTCCCTGGTGGCTCAAATGGTGAAGAATCTGCCTGCAATGCAGGAAACTAGCTTTAATCCCTGGGTCACGAAGATCCCCTGGGAAAAAGAATGGCAATGCACTCTAGTATTCTTGCCTGGAAAATTCCATGGATTAAGGAGCCTGGCAGGCCACAGTCCATAAGGTCACAAACAGCTGGACATGACTGAGTGACTCACACTTAGATAAATATACTATTTTCAGTTAAAATACCATCTCAAATTTGCATTCTGGGCAAAACTTCTTAGTCTCTTTTAATACCATCTTTCTCAATCAAAAGGGAATATAACACATGATTACTTTTATTGTAGAAAGTTAATGTCCAATCAGCACACTGAACACGAGCTTTCCTTAAATTAAGGTTTTCTTATCTGGTCCAAGGATCTTTGTCTTCCTAAAGCCATTTTTTCCTTTGAATAAATCCCAGAAGACTTACAACATCAGCTTACAGTGGAGTTGGCCACCAGAAACATCATCACTCCCACAACGATAGGAAATTTCAGATCATCTACAGAAAGATGACTTTTGCATAACTCTCAAAAACCAGGGCGACAAGCCAGTTATCTCAACTTAAAAATCTAAGAAAAGCAAAGTAGTCCAAGAACAGAAGGGACACAGTGATTCACATTTGGTGGTTGGGCGGTGGGGTGAAGGATGGGTAAGAATTAAAAGTTATTTTTAAACAAACTGTTGAAAGCTGAGTATGAACTAGTGTAAGGGTAGAGAACTTCTGGGGCTGGAGACATATGAGAGTTTGTCCCTACCTGCCAGCTCTTCTCTGTGGGCCTCCACCAAGCACTCATGAGAAAGATGAGGGTCAGGGCAGGAGGCTGGATGAAGTCTCTCTTGGTGGTGCAGGCCTGGAGGAGAAGGCAGCCCCTTGATAGGAAAGGCACCAAGTCTCCCCTGCATCCTCCTCTCCTACGACAAAAGCCTATGCCCTTAGGGGTGAACAGTGAACCCTTCCCAGAGCATGTGTGAAGGCTGACTCTGGCTGGGGAAGTGGAGAAGAAAGAAAACTGTAGACTCCTGTGGGGAGTATGGAGGGGAGGACACAGGCCATTAGGGATTTCCTAATGCTGTGATCTTCCCAGGTGGCACTAATGGTAAAGAACCTGCCTGCCAATGCAAGAGACATAAGAGACACAGGTTCGATCCTTGGGTTGGGAAGATCTCATGGAGAAGGGAATGGCAACTCACTCCAGTATTCTTGCCTAGAGAGTCCTATGGACAGAGGAACCTGGCGGGCTAGAGTCCATAGGGTCACACAGAGTAGGATACAACTGAAGTGCCTTAGTATACATGCAAGGGATGCTGTGGGGAGGGGCCAGGGTCACTGAGAATGGTGCCCTCCAACCCCTGGACCAATTCAGGAGCATAGGGCCTGCCTAAGATAGAGGCTGAACCAGATGAACAGAAAGTGCCATTTCTTCTCCCCACCAGGGTGGGCAGGGCCAACTGAGAGGCAACCACAGTGGGCCACAGGAGAAGGGGCCAGGTGAAGAGTGTGGCTTGGAGACACAGGTGCAAAGGGAAGAGCAAAGCTAAAAGTAAAATAGGGACACCAAGAAAAGTCCTGTCTAAGCAATACCCAATTCATCCCACCATGAACTGGGAGATTGGGATTGACATATATACACTACTGTGTATAAAATAGATAAATAATGAGAACCTACTGTATAGCTCAGAGGGGCTTCCCTGGTGGCTCAACAGTAAAGAATCAGCCAGCAATGCAGGAGCCATGGGTTGAACAGGTTCCTTCCCTGAGTCAAGAAGATACCCTGGAAGAGAAAATAGCAACCTCTTCCAGTATTCCTGCTCAGATAATCCCATGAACAGAAGACCCTGGTGGGCCACAGTCCATGGGCTCTCAAAGAGCTGGACACAACTGAGTGACTGAGCATGCGCATAGAACTCAAGGAACACTAATCAGTGCTCTGTGGTGACCTAAATGGGAAGGAAATCCAAAATGAGGGGATATATGTATATGTACAGCTGATTTGCTTTGCTGTACAGCAGAAGATAACACAATATAGTAAAGCAATCATGTTCCAATAAAAATTAATTAAAGTCATAATGTTTAATTGAGTAAAAAAATAAAATAAATGATATCCACCACCCTAACTTTCCAGGGAAATTTGAAGCTGATAGTGAACCCAAGGTCACCACAGCAACAAAAAGCCAAAACTCAGCTCAACTACTGACTAAACCTAACCCAACCCTGGCCTCCAACACACCCTAAGGGCCTAGAAGAGGTATATCATTTCTATGCACAAATACTATTTGTTTCAGTCTGTACTCTCCTAAATGTTGTTTATGACAATGAATAAAATATGAGGGAAATACAGAAAAAGTGAGGACAAATAATCCATGGTAAAGAGCAAAGCAATCAACAAAATTAGATTCAGAGATAACCCAGATATTGAAGTTAAATGACAGGGGTAGTTACAGAGAAGAAGTATGTCTTTGACGGCTGTGATGGTTAATTTTGTATTAATTTGACTAAGCAAAGGAAACCAGTCCTGAATATTCATTGGAAGAACTGATGCTGAAGCTGAGCTCCAATACTTTGACCAGTTGATGCGAAGAACTGACTCATTTGAAGGGACCCTGATGCTGGGAAAGATTGAAGGTGGGAGGAGAAGGGGACGACAGAGGATGAGATGGCTGGATGGCATCACTGACTCAATGGACATGAGTTTGAGTAGGCTCCGGCAGTTGGTGATGGACAGGGAGGCCTGGCATGCTGCAATCCACGGGGTCACAAAGAGTCAGACATGACGGAGTGACTGAACTGAACTGAAAGGATGCCCAGATAACTGGTAAAACATTATTTCTGGATGTATTTTGTGAGGATTTTTCCAGAAGAGATTACTAATTCAAGGCAGGCTGAGTAAAGAAGACTGCCCTCATCCCTGACCAATGTGGGTGGGCATCATCTAATCCACTGAGGACTGGAAGAGAATAAAAAAATGAAAGGAAGATGAATTTATCTTTCTAACTTAGACAGGATACCTATATTTTCCTACCCCTAGACAAGACATGACGGAGTGACTGAACTGAACTGAAAGGATGCCCAGATAACTGGTAAAACATTATTTCTGGATGTATTTTGTGAGGATTTTTCCAGAAGAGATTACTAATTCAAGGCAGGCTGAGTAAAGAAGACTGCCCTCATCCCTGACCAATGTGGGTGGGCATCATCTAATCCACTGAGGACTGGAAGAGAATTAAAAAATGAAAGGAAGATGAATTTATCTTTCTAACTTAGACAGGATACCTATATTTTCCTACCCCTAGACATCAGTGCTTCTTGTTCTCCAGCCTTTGGACTTGGACCAGAACATACATATATATCTCCCAAAACTCAATGACAAGAAAATAACTCAATTAAAAATTGGCAAAAGTTTAAACATTTCACCAAAGAACATATACAGAAAACAAATAAACATATAAAAAGATGCTCAGCGTCAACAAATTCTAGGAAGTGAAAGTTAAAATTTGGGTTGGCCAAAAAGTTCACTCAGGTTTTTCTATACCCTCTTGTGGGAAACCCAAACACACTTTTTGGCCAATCCCAGTATAATGGTATATGACTATACATCTATTAGAATGTCTAAAAAACACCCTGAGAGTACCAAGTGCTGACAAGAATGTTGAGCAGCTGAAACTTTCATACATTGCTAATAAGGTATGCAAAAATGGTGAAGACATTGTGAAAAGCAGTTTGGAACTGTCTTATAATGTTAAAATAGACTTCTCATATTATTCAGAATGACCACTGGCCAAGAGAAATGAAAACTGATGCCCAGACACCTGTATGTGAATGTATATAGAAGGTTTATTTACAGCTGCCAAAAAATTGGACATAATTCAAATGTCCTTCAATTGTGTTAGCAAGCTGAGATACATCCATGTAATGGAATACTGCTGCTGCTGCTGCTAAGTCACTTCAGTTGTGTCCGACTCTGTGCGATCCCATAGAC
>SJYC01118026.1:0-13581 GCA_006408675.1 Madoqua kirkii | reverse complement strand
TAATGAGAACCTACTGTATGGACCAGGGAACTCTATTCAGAGCTCTGTGGTGACCTAAATGGGAAAGAAATCCAGAAAACAGAGAACAAATATATATATATATATGTGGCTGATCCACTCTGCTGTATAGCAGAAACAAACACAATATTGTACAGCAATTATCCTCCAATAAAAATAATACAATCTTTAAAACAGGAACTACTCTTATTTCCCTTTTCTCTAACTTTCAACACCCATAAAGGAATTCCCCCTTTAGTTTCTTGAGCCCTACTTCACTGGGACCCTCTGTGAAGCTTATGGGGTTTGATAATCCTACCTCTTTCCTAGGCTCCCCCAGCCCTAGGGTGATGACTGCTTTCTGCAGTTACTGTCTCAGGTACCTCACTGTTCCTCCCCTTGGGATTTTTTTAAATCCACCAATATTTGTTTTTTTTTTTTTAAATCCACCAATATTTGTTTAACTTTTTCTCTAATTTAACTTCTCTCTGTTGAAATGCCTAGTGTTTGGTTGCTGTTTTCTTGAATGGTCCTGGATTGATACAGGTAGGGAGCAACCAGGTGAAAGAGTGAAGGGTATCCCAGACAGAAGGAAGAGAAAGAACAAAGCTATGAGGGCATGAGTGTGCACAAGGTAATTTAGAACTTGGGCAGACAAGCGCAGAAAGGAACAGCATAGGAAAATAATGGGAGAGGATAGGGGTTGTGACTTGTTTTTATATTTTCTTTACAAAATATCAGTAATTAGTTTGTCAATCTTTTAATGGACACTACAGGTATAAAATGAGACTATTGGGACATGACTGATGGATTAGTGGAACTGGAACCTTGGGAAATCCTTCCCCCCAAAGCCAACTGGACAAAATTATTAAAAACAACTATTTCTGAACTCAGAAGTTAACCAAATAGAAAAGCATTTATTTGAGAAAAACAACTGGATCCTGATAAGAAGAGTGGAATCTCTGACATTTTAACTCAGAGATGCTCATTCCACTCCCAGCACCATGGAGTAGCAGCAGTGAGGAATGGTAGCTGGGCAGGGCTAAGCTGGTTTCTAGATTTACAGAAAAGCTCTACCATCAGGGATGATTCTGAAAACAGAACAATCCAGAGACAACTTCTGAAACAGTGTTTGAGGGGCAATGTGTGAACCTTCCTCCCAGTGAAACAACTGTAACTGGTGAAAATTATAAAACAAAGATTTAATTTCTCTGGAAGTTATTCTAAGGGAATACAGTAAAGAAATAAACATTTAAAAAAGAAAATATGCTGAATCTTGGTTAGAACAGCAAGAGTTTATGGCATTTGAAACATGAAATGCTTCTTTTCCCCACACCACGGACTCCCCCTCCCCCATATCTGCCCCCTCACTAGATGAGAATGAGAGAAACTCTGTTTTGGTGGGCACAACCAAGAATACAGGGCTTCCCTTTCCCCAGCTTCCAGTAGAGGGTATCTTCCCTAGAGGGTCAAACACCAGCATTTCTCACCCTCTCCAGCTCCATGTTGCAGAAGTTCTATTCCAAGCAGAATGACTGAGAAATTGAAGACCCCCTTCCTCCTCCTCACCTCTAATTTTAGGGCACAAATTTGTATTCCAGGTGTGGTAGACTAATAATCCTGGGCCCAAATATCACTCCCATCCAATTCCTTATTGGGAGAGACAAGCTGAGAAGATCTGTGTGCAAAGCTAGCACGTCACTCTGGGGAAAGTGGGCCACTGTCCCTGTCCTCAGTTCTGGAGCAATTGCAGAGGTTTTCAGAAAGGCAGAACATAGAACAGAGTGCTCCAAAGTTCTCACTGAGAGAACTTTTATTTGGGAACTTCAAGGCTAAATTCAGTTCAGTCGCTCAGTCGTGTCCAACTCTTTTCGACCCCATGAATCACAGCACGCCAGGCCTCCCTGTTCATCACCATCTCTTGGAGTTCACTCAAACGCATGTCCATTGAGTCAGCGATGCCATCCAGCCATCTCATCCTTGGTCGTCCCCTTCTCCTCCTGCCCCCAATCCCTCCCAGCATCAGAGTCTTTTCCAATGAGTCAACTCTTCTCATAAGGTGGCCAAAGTGCTGGAGCTTCAGCTTCAGCATCATTCCCTCCAAAGAAATCCCAGGGTTGATCTCCTTCAGAATGGACTGGTTGGATCTCCTTGCAGTCCAAGGGACTCTCAAGAGTCTTTTCCAACACCACAGTTCAAAAGCATCAATTCTTTGGCGCGCAGCCTTCTTCACAGTCCAACTCTCACATCCATACATGACCACAGGAAAAACCATAGCCTTGACTAGACGAACCTTAGTCGGCAAAGTAATGTCTCTGCTTTTGAATATACTATCTAGGTTGGTCATAACTTTTCTTCCAAGGAGTAAGCGTCTTTTAATTTCATGGCTACAGTCACCATCTGCAGCGATTTTGGAGCCCAAAAAAATAAAGTCTGACACTGTTTCCCCATCTATTTCCCAACTTTTAATTTCATGGCTGCAGTCACCATCTGCAGTGATTTTGGAGCCCAGAAAAATAAAGCCTGACACTGTTTCCACTGTTTACCCATGTATTTCCCATGTAGTCATGGGACCAGATGCCATGGTCTTCGTTTTCTGAATGTGGATTTTAAGCCAACCTTTCATTCTCCACTTTCACTTTCAACAAAAGGCTTTTTAGTTCCTCTTCACTTTCTGCCATAAGGGTGGTGTCATCTGCATATCTGAGGTTATTGATATTTCTCCCGGCAATCTTGATTCCAGCTTGTGTTTCTTCCAGTCCAGCATTTCTCATGATGTACTCTTCGTATAAGTTAAATAAGTAGGGTGACAATATACAGCCTTGACGTACTCCTTTTCCTATTTGGAACCAGTCTGTTGGCTTCAATACAGAAGAAAGAGTATAAAGAATTTACCAGATGGAGAAAATTAGAATACCATTTTGGGTGGATCCCCATGTGTGTCCAGGTTCTTGCTGCAACCTTTGGTCTTTGCATCATCTTTAACCTCAATCTCTGACATTCCTTGTTGCGACAATACTCTGATCTATGAACAATGGCCTTTACTCATTCTGTTATCTATTTTTTCCTGAATTCCTAACCTTTAACCAGTTTCTTCATCTTAAACTCACACTCAAACACAATTCATTTAAGCAGATGCTTTTTTTTTTTTTTTTTTTTCTGCTAAATGACAGGGACTGTGATAGGTCCTTAGAACACAGACCTGAAACACAATCCACTTTTCTCCAAGGATTGGTGCCTTTGTTTCCTCTCTGCCTTTCCACTGCCATAACCTTAGGCCAGTTGACTTCATCGCCACTGCTCTATTGGAATCGTTCTCTCAAAGGTTGCCAGTGGTCTCCTTGTTCCAAAATTAAATAGCTGTTTTAAAAAACGTAATATTCTCTTTCTCCTTGACTTTCCTCTTATTTCTGGTTCTTTTGCACATTCACTTGTAACTCTGCCACCTTGTCTTATTTATTACAAAGTATTGATTATAATCCAGCCTCTACAATAGTTTCATTTTCTTTGGTGTTATTTGACTGACTTACCTAAATCTGCTGAATATTAGATCTAGATCTTCTATCCTCATTGTGCACTGTCTTCCAAAATCAAAACAAACAAACAGCCACAACAAAAATCTCTAACTTCCAAACAAATTCAGGCAGAACTATATTTTATTCATCTTGTTTTATTTGTTCACTAAGCATCTTTTATCTCTAAGCCTGCTCTTTCACTTAAGCTTTGTACCTATGAAGTGAGAAGGTAGATTAAATATTTGAGAAATCTTGACTTTGAACAATTCTATGGCAGGGGAATAGCAAGTGCAACTTGTCTTAGCAGTTCCACATTTACATTTATAGTTGCTTGCTTGCTTCATCATTTTTATCTCTACTAAAAAGTTCTAGCAGAAAATATTCTTAATTTTAACACATTCATAGTTTAATGAATTGCTTTTCTCCTCTAATCCATCCTCTCTTTTATATATCCACATTTTTATTAGAAATACCTTGAATATAAACCTGAACTCAAGAGCAAGACAAGTCTATTTGGAAAATAAATGATAAGCTCAGTCTTTCTTTGAAATATTGCAATTGTTCCAATCTGGAAAACTGAAATAATTTGGGGATTTCTTCTTTTTCACTTTCCAGATAAAAGAAGTTTCTAAATTCTCCAGATTTAGCACCAGCAATTAAAGTAATAATAACTAACACCTGATGTTGGAATATAGCTTGGAAGTTTACAATGCTTCCTCTTACACATTTTCTCATTAAATAGAGAGAAGATGGGTATGTAAGAAAGTTGCAGTATTACATCATCATAATCCTGTGAATTTGGTCCCATTTAATAGATGGATATACCATGGTCTTGTTTTTGTTGACTGTATAGAGCTTCTCCATCTTTGGCTGCATAGAATATAATCAGTCTGATTTCGGTGTTGACCATCTGGTGACATCCATGTGTAGAGTCTTCTCTTGTGTTGTTGGAAGAGAGTGTTTGCTATGACCAGTGCATTTTCTTGGCAAAACTCTATTAGTCTTTGCCCTACTTCATTCCGCAAGGACACTCTCAAAAACAGTGGATACTGGTGGTAGGCAATTAGGAAGAGGCTGGTAGTTACATGAGAGCAACAAATTAAACCACAGACTGACTAGTTTACCAGAGAGAACCCATAGAAAGAGGAAATTAAGAGCCCTCTGTAGTTGGAGCAAACTGCAATGACTAGTCTCAAAGACTGCCCATACAAAGGGGCCTACATTTAATTGACTGGTCAAAAATAATGAAGTGATCATTCAGCAATTACTCGAGCTGTTAGGATGCTGTGTCAATAGATGCAGACAGCTTAACAAATCAGGATAAGAGATAGTCAAAGAGCCAAGAAATTTTCATAAAATTATTGTCAATTCAGGGTGATTGTGTGCATGCCCAGGGTTACACTTTCTGAGGAGTAAAAGCTGCATTCTCCAGGAGAAATAGTCTTTACTAAAATAGTCAAGTAAACAACTAAACAAGCAAGCAAACAGCATCAACATCCAGCTCCACAGGGGGAGATCAGTGTACAGAGTTACTACAGTATATCACCTCAAATGTTCAGTTTTCAACAGAAACAACAACAGAAACAAAAAACAAACGTGCAAAGAAACAGGAAAGTATGACCCTAAAACAGGAAAAAAGAAAAAGGACAAGCAGCAGAAACTGCCCTAGATAGGACCAAGTTATCAGATTTAGTAGGGGTATGCCTCGATGTTCAAAGAGCTAAAGGAAATTCTGCTAACAGACATTAAAGAAAGATATTATGACAATATCTCATCAAAGAGATCATCAATAATTATTTTTAAAATAGCAAAATTCAAATATTAGAGTTGAAAAGTATACTGCTGCTGCCAAGTCATGTCAGTCATGTCTAACTCTGTGTGAACCCTCAGACAACAGCCTACCAGGCTCCTCTGTCCCTGGGATTCTCCAGGCAAGAACACTGGAGTGGGTTGCCATTTCCTTCTCCAGTGCATGAAAGTGAAAAGTGAAAGTGAAGTCGTTCAGTTGTGTTCGACTTCTAGTGACCACATGGACTGCAGCCTACCAGGCTCCTCCATCCATAGGATTTCCCAGGCAAGAATACTGGAGCAGGGTGCCATTGCCTTCTCTGGAAAAGTACACTAGTTGACTTGAAATGAAAAGCTCAATAGTATATTTGAATTAAAAAATTATATTTGTAGATAAATTGATAGAGATTACAGAGGAACAGAGAGAAAGATCATGAGAAAAATAGATATGTTCTCATAGATATGTGGCACAATTTTAAGTACATGAACATACATATCATAGGCAAACCATAGGAGAGGGCAAAGAAAAAATAGGAAAACTATTAGAAGAAATAACTTGAAACTTTCTCAAATTTAATGAAAAACACTAATGTGCACATCCAAGAAGCTCAGCCAACTCCAACTAGGATAGTATAAAGCAATCCACTTCCAGACTATTGGGAAAAGTAAATAAGTTCAGCAAAGCTACAGAGTATAAGACCAATATACCAAAACCAATAATGTTTCTATAAATTACCAATGAAAAATATGAAAATAAATTTAATAAAAAATTCTGCAACTGTTTACCTCAGATTGGGACTTGAACACAGCCAAAACCCAGTTTGGGACTTGAACCTACATGGCTGGGGCTTGAACCCAGTCAAATCCTGCTTGGGACTCTAACCCACATGGCTGGGACTCAGATCTAGCCAAAACCCATGGTCTTCCAACTGAGACCACAGACCTGGTTTTAGGACCTAATGAAGCTCAGGTCCTTAATGTCTCATCACAGAAAGAATTCAGTGAGAGACAAAATGATATGTAAGAAGTATATTTATTAAGACAAAAACACTCCACAGACAGAGTGTGGGCCATCACAAAGGGCAAGTGCAACAGCCTTTAAATGTGGTATGGTTAGTTTTTATGGGCTGGGTAATTTCATAAGTTAATGACCATGTGGATCATAACAAACTGTGGAAAATTCTTAAAGAGGTGAGAATACCAGAACACTTTACCTGCCTCCTGCAAAACTGTATGCAGGTCAAGAAGCAGCAATGTTAGAAGTAGACATGAAACAACAGAATGGTTCAAAATTGGGAAAGAAGTATGTCAAGGCTATATATTATCATGCTGCTTATTTAACTTATATTCAGAGTACATCATGTGAAATGCCAGGCTGGATGAAGCACAAGCTGGAATCAAGTTTGCCAGGAGAAATAACAATAACCTCAGATATGTAGATGAAAACCACCCTTCTGGCAGAAAATGAAGAGGAACTAAAGAGCCTCTTGATGAAAGTGAAAAAGGAGAGTGAAAAAGTTGGCCTAAAACTCATAATTCCAAAAACTAAGATCATGCCATCCAGTCCCATCACTTCCTGGCAAATAGATGGAGAAATAATGGAAACAGTGAGAGACTTTATTTTCTTGGGTTACAAAAATCACTCCAGATAGTGAGTACAGCCATGAAATTAAAAGATGCCTGCCCCTTGGAAGAAAAACTATGACCAACGTAGATGGCATATTAAAGAGCAGAGACATTATTTTGCTGACAAAGGTCTGTCTAGTCAAAAGCTATGGCTTTTCCAATAGTCACGTATGAATGTGAGAACTGGACCATAGATAAAGCTGAGCACTGAAGAATTGATGCTTTTGAACTGTGGTGTTGGAAGAAACTCTTGAGAGTCCCTTGGACTGCATGGAGATCAAACCAGTCAATCCTAAAGGAAATCAATCCTGAATGTTTATTGGAAGGCCTGATGTTGACGCTGAAGATTCAATGCATTGGCCACCTGATGCAGAGCCAACTCATTAGAAAAGACCCTGATGCTGGGAAAGATTGAAGGCAGGAGTACAAGGGGATGACAGAGGATGATATGGTTGGATAGTCTCACTGACTCAAAGGACATGAGTTTGAGCAAACTCTAGGAGATGGTGAAGATCAGGGAAGCCTGGCATGCTGTGGTCCATGGGGTTGCAGAGTCGGACATGACTGAGTGACTAAACAACAACAACGAGTAGGAAGATTATTCCAACTATTTTATGAATGGGTGGAGATTTCCAGGAATTGGGCCATCACCCCTTTTTTGGTCTTTTGATGGTGCATTGGAACTGTCATGGTGACTCTGGATGTGTCATTTTGCTTGCTGATTGAGGATCAAGGTCTAATCAAAGTTGACTTGTCTGCCATTTTGGACCCATTTGATTCTAATCAGTTTACATTGTGTCCTCAGTTCAGTTCAGTGTCCTCAGTTCAGTTCAGTTCAGTCGCTCAGTCATGTCTGACTCTTTGCGACCCCATGGATGGCAGAAAGATATGACACTTTTTGCTCTTTTGTGTCCTCAAGCTATGTCATTTGTTTTTCAAAAGTTGTGCCCTGCCCCCTTCCCTCCTTCAATTCTAAAGTAACATAAAAAATGTGAATGAATTTAATAAATGAAATTCTTATAGATAGACCATGTTCATGAATCTGAGGACTTAATATTGTTAGAATGACAGTTCTCTCCAAACTGATCTACAGATTCAGCACAATTGCTATCAAACATGTAGCTAGCTTTTTTTTTTTTTTTTGCAGAAGTCAACAAACTGATTCTGAAATTCATATGGTAATGCAAGGGACCCAGAATAGCCAAAATGATATTGAAAAAGAGCAGTTTCAGATAATCCACACTTTCCAATTTGAATCCTTCTACAAAGTAACAGTGATTCAGCTTGTGTAGTAAGGGCATAGGAGTAAACTCAGATAATGGAATGGATTCAAAGTTCAGAAATAAACCCTAACAAGTGTAATAAATTTCTTTTTGGCCAGAGTGCCAAGACAATTCAGTGGGGAAAGAATAGTTTGCAGTTTATTTGACAAATGGTGCTGGACAACTGCATATTCATATGAAAAAATAAAGTTAAAACGCTTCCTCATACTTTATATGAAGACAAACTCAAAATGGACTGTAGTCCTGTTGTTACAGCAAATCTACAAAACTCTTGAAGAGAAAATATATAACAGAAAAGAATCTGAAAAGAAATATTTACATAGGAATCACTGTTATACATATGAAATTAGCACAATATTATAAATCAACTATAGTTCAATAATAAAAAATATATATATAAGACCTATGCTAAGAAAAAAACAGCCAGGCATAAAATACCATATATTGAACATTAATATTTATATGAAATATCCAGAAAAGGCCAAGTGACTGAAAACAGATTAGTGGTAGCCTGGAGCTGGAGGTATGAATATGGAGACAAGGAGTCTTTGGAGGTGATAAAGATCGTCTAAAATTGATTTTTGTAATGGTTTGATAATTGGATACATTTATTAAAAGTCAGTGAACTAAGCACTTAAAGTGGGTAATTTTATTGAATGGATATTATAGCTTGATAATATTGTTAAAAAATGTCCAAATAGCAAAAGGCATCATGTACTAGAAACACACTGAGGGAAAATCATACACTGTGTTTTCGGTTGGAGGGTACTAAACATGAAACATGGATTGGAAACCATTCTTGGTTTTGTCTGTAGCTGAACAACCCCAAATCCCACTAAATACAGTCACCTGTGGCTTTTCTAAGGTTAAAGTTTAAGCCAGTCCACCGTGAGATTGGTGTAGAGAAAGAGTTCACAAAGATACTGGTGGGGAGGTTCTTAAAATGTCACCTTGGCGGACTCCTATACAGTCCCTTTAACAACAATGTTTTTTTGTTTAGTTACACATATTTTTATTTGTCTGCAGATCCTCACTGAATTATGTGCAGGTAAAGCAGCAGATGCTGTGATGTTTGGTAAATAATTCTTTGTTACTGTTGTTGTTGTTTTAAAAATTTTAATTTTATTATAGTTGGTTTGCAATGTTGCGTGTTTCAGATGTACAGCAAAGTGAATCAGTTATATGTATCCACATATCCATTCCTTATTAGATTCTTTTCCCATGTAGGCCATTACACAGTATTAAGTAGAGTTCCCTGTGCTTTACAGTATGTCCTTGTTAGTTATCCATCTTGTATATCAGTTCAGTTCAATTCAGTTCAGTCGCTCAGTCGTGTCCGACTCTTTGCAACACCGTGAATCGCAGCACACTAGGCCTCCCTGCCCATCACCAACTCCCAGAGTTCACTCAAACGCACGTCCATTGAGTCAGCGATGCCATCCAGCCATCTCATCCTCTGTCGTCCCCTTCTCCTCCTGCCCCCATTCCCTCCCAGCATCAGAGTCTTTTCCAATGAGTCAGCTCTTCTCATAAGGTGGCCAAAGTACTGGAGTTTCAGCTTTAGCATTATTCCTTCCAAAGAACACCCAGGACTGATCTCCTTTAGAATGGACTGGTTGGATCTCCTTGCAGTCCAAGGGACTTTCAAGAGTCTTCTCCAACACCACAGTTCAAAAGCATCAATTCTTTGGCACTCAGCTTTCTTCACAGTCCAACTTTCACATCCATACATGACCACTGGAAAAACCATAGCCTTGACTAGATGGACTTTTGTTGGCAAAGTAATGTCTCTGCTTTTGAATATACCATCTAGGTTGATCATAACTTTCCTTCCAAGGAGTAAGCGTCTTTTAATTTCATGGCTGCAATCATCATCTGCAGTGATTTTGGAGCCCCCCAAAATAAAGTCTGACACTGTTTCCCCATCTATTTGCCATGAAGTGATGGGACCAGATGCCATGACCTTAGTTTTCTGAATATTGTAGACAGTAGTGTGTATATTCATCCTAAGCTCCTGATTTATCCCTCCCCTACCTGTTTCCCCTTGGGAACCATAAGCTTATTTTTTACATCTGTAAGTCTGATTCTGTTTTGTAAATAAGTTCATTTGTATCATTTAAAAATTATATTCCACATATGAGTAATATAATTTGATATTTGTCTTGTTCTGCTTTACTTCTCTTAGTATGATAATATCTAGGTCTATCCATGTGGCTGTAAATTCATTATTTATGGCCAAGTAATATTCCACAATGAGGCTTCCCTTGTGGTTCAGTGGTATAGAATCTTCCTGTAGATGCTGCTTCAAAATTATAGCACTATTTACAATAGCCAAGATATGCAGGCAGCCTTTAACAGCAATTCAAATAAAAATGCCTAGAAATTTATAGGGCTTCCCTGATGGCTCAGCAGATAAAGAGTCTGCCTACAATGCAGGAGACACAGGAGACATGGGTTTGATTCCTGGATCAGGAAGATCCCCTGGAGGAGGTCATGGCAACCCACTCCAGTATTCTTGCCTGGAGAATCCCGTGAACAAAAGAATCTGGGGGGCTGCAGTCCAAAGGATTGCAATGAGTTGGATACAACTGAGTGACTATACACACACACATACAGAAATTTGTTAGTGATAAAAAAGGACATGTCAGTCAGTAGATCACTATGACCTGTGATGGCCTCAGGTGATTACTGGGTACTAGATATTTCTGTGTAAGTGGTAAGGAGCCAGTAGAAAGCGAGGGTTGCCATCAACAGAGCCGCTTTCAAACAATTAAATCTGCATTTTCTTCTGTAGAATTCCTCTTCATTTTTGAAGATCATTCTCTTCTGCTAATACTCATCACACCCTTCTTTATTTGACATCTATCAATCTTTCCCTTACATTGTAATTGAGTTTAGTATTGAGTTCATGACCTTCTTTCCACCCTAAATTTTGCTTTCATTCCATGTGTTTTTAATGGTCATCTGATGACACATCTGACATCTAAACCCTCATAGTTTCTTGCCTTTTCAATCCAGTGATCTTCTTCCCCTTTTCACCACTTTAGAGAATCAGACCCGTGGGCATACATTACAGCTTGTCATTAGCTGTAATTTCTCTGCCACCTCACCACTCCTCTTAGTAAGTACATCCTCCTTTTCTTCCCGTAGCCTCCTGGATTTTTCACTCTTACTAATCTAATAAGTAATTAGAGTGCTTAGACCCAAGATCAAAGGCAAATTTTCCTGTCAATGGCCAGATAGCAAAAATTTTAGCCTTTTGGGTCACATGCTCTCTATCACAATTATTCAAATCTGCTGTTGCAGGGAGAAAGCAGTCCTAGACAATATGTAAGCAAATAGGAATGTCTGTCTTCCAAGGAACACTTTACTTACAAAAACAGGCCACAGATCAGATATGATCCATGACCACAGTTTATACTCCTCCCTTGAGTCAGACTCAGACCTAGACATGGGCTTATGCAAGAAAATGCAAGTTATTTAATTTTTCTCAGCCTGTTTCTCTGTCTGTGTACTGGGGATGGTGCTTTCTAACTCTCCAAGTTTATAAGAATGAAATGAAGGAACTTTCCTGGTGGTGCAGTGGCTAAGACCCCATATCCCCAGTTCAGGGGATCTGATCAGGGAACTAGATCCCAGATGCCTCAACTGAGAGTTCACATGCCACAACTAAAGATCCCTCATATAGCAACTGAAATATATCTCATGTACTGCAACAAAGATGAAAGATCTGGTGTGCCTCAGTGAAAACTCTGTGCAGCTGAAGGACCTAAGCGACTCCATTTTGTTAACAGAAAAATTCTATTTTGTAAGGTTCCAGGAAAAGAGCCTTTGGAAATCCCCTGACCTCACCTCACCACCCTGGAACCAATCAGACCCCAGACCAGAATCTCCTGACTTAATTAATGTTCAGGAACCCGTGGCCAGCCCAGGTAATGGGAACCAATCAGAACCCAACACCTAACCCTTCCACAGAAGGTAACCAGTTAGACGTCTCCCAACCCAGAAAACTCCCATTTTTCAAATTTCTCCAAGAGAATAAATACCCTATATAAGCAATGTAACCCAGAGCTCAGGACTCCTCCCTGTAGCCGCTGCGTTGGTATCTGTGGGAGCCCCAGCTCGAGCTTGGTAATAAAAGCTCTCTTGCATCAGATATCGGCTCCCTGGTGGTGATTGGGAGATTTCGTTACTTGAGCATAACATTTGGGGGCTTCTCCGGGATCTCCCACTGGCTCCACGGGAAGACTGATCCGGAGCGTCATCTGTAGCTGGTAAGCTTTTTTCCGTCTTTCTTTTCGTTTCTGGCAGGGCTTGGTTTCTGAGACCGGTATACGATTCAGGCGGACGCGCCAGTGAGTCACTGGTGGGGGTCTTTGGGAGACGGGGTGGGGCGGGGGCGGAGTGCCTCTGTAGATGATAGCGAGTCGCTCCCGCTGAATGGCTGGAGGCTGTTGTCATTTGGTTTTACCTCTGGACTCCCGGAGGTGTATTTCCCCTGTCTCTCTGTCTGTCTGTGTGGCTGTTCGTATTGTCTGTGCTAATTTACCAACATCTGACTGATCCAGGGACGACGGGGCAACGCCATTCTGGCCCCACACCTCTGTCAATCCTTGGTTACTGATAATTTTAAGGAGGTCAAGATGCGCGCTCATGACCTCAGTGTAAAAATTAAAAGGAGTAAATTAATCACTTTTTGCAGCGCAGAATGGCCGACCTTCCATGTAGGCTGGCCCTCAGAAGGCACCTTTGACTTGGGAACTGTACACTAAGTCTGAGATATCATCTTCCGACCGCGGACTGGACACCCTGACCACCCCCCCTCCCTGGGTAAAACCTTTCTTGCCTCAATAGGGATTTTCTACCGATCAGGCATTGGTGACATGTGTAGGAAAGAACCCAAAGAACCTGAACCAATGGCGCTGCTACACCCCATCTTGCAGGGGGGAATTGTTAAGGGAAACACAGTGATTGAAACCGCCCACCCTGGCAAAGTCTGAGATATCATCTTCCGACCGCGGACTGGACACCCTGACCACCCCCCCTCCCTGGGTAAAACCTTTCTTGCCTCAATAGGGATTTTCTACCGATCAGGCATTGGTGACATGTGTAGGAAAGAACCCAAAGAACCTGAACCAATGGCGCTGCTACACCCCATCTTGCAGGGGGGAATTGTTAAGGGAAACACAGTGATTGAAACCGCCCACCCTGGCCAGGTACCATAGTAACCATCTGCATGAGTTGTTTTATGACATGAGATCCTGATAAGGAATACGGAACTAATAAGCCTCCACCAACCCGAAGAGTTCGGGAAAGGTCTAAAGAAGACACCACACGTACATTGCGAGCCACATGGCAGAGCAGTTCTCCTC
>SJYC01118020.1:0-21174 GCA_006408675.1 Madoqua kirkii | reverse complement strand
TCAAGGTCTTAGCATGTGGCAGTAAGTCTATTGTGTTCAAAATTTATCCATTAAATGGACATCCTTACTGTAAGAAATATTTATTGAACATTAACCATTTCAATCTTTCATTTCCTGAGATAAATAGTATTAATCATCTTGGGCTTTGCAGAAAGGGTTTTATTCTTAGAAATTATTTTCATATAAATTTAAACCAATTTTCATCTTGAGTCAGCTATAAAAGGTTAGGCAACCCGTCATTTCAGCTGCCTTCTCTCAAAATGTACAGGTTATTTGTATTTGTATTTCAACTTGGGATTTGTTCCTGAAAAACCAATAATTGGGTACTGGTGAAAATGTCTCAAATGAACTACAGAGCTTGGAAATTTCTTTGATGGTTTCTAATCTCTCTTTCAGCCAAACCATCTCAGTTTAAGTTCTATAAATGAAAATTCCTGTGGATTTCTTTCAGTTTTATCACATAAACTTCAGTGGTCAATTCAAAGCCATCTCAGTTATCAAAGTGATGTTTCTGCTATACTGAAATTAAAGTGAACTTCAAAGAAGCAAATTACTTCCATTTTAACAGTCAATAGGGCATACATCTATCCACTGCCCTTTTCTCATGTATTCAGAAAATGTTTATTGAGGACCTACTATAGGCTAAGAACTTTGCTAAACCCTGTGGGGATATAAATAAACCAGAAACCCAGATCTAAAGCTCATGGGCTATGGGTGAAAGACGGATTCCTTTCCTCCCGTGGCAACCATCATCCATGCATAACTTTTACATCAATGAAAGTTCTTTGACTGTTGAGGCCAATTAATTTGTCACACCCCTGTTTGGTTTCCCTCTTGCCTAGGTAGTAGTTTCTAGTAAGGTCTTATGAGATGGTGTGTTCCTAAACATATATCCCAAATCCGAGTAATGTAGGTAGATAGCAAAAAGATGTGGCTTTAAAAAAGTTATGTATTTCTTTCTTTATTGGCTGCACTGGGTCTCTGTTGCTGCGCATGGGCTTTCTCTAGTTGTGGTGAACAGGGGCCCCCCCTTCCTTGTAGTGCGTGGGCTTCTCATTGCGGTGGCTTGTCTTGTTGTAGAGTACAGTCTATAGGCCCAAGAAATCAATAGCTGTGGCTCCTGGGCTTAGTTTTCCATGCCATGCGGCATCTTCTCGGGCCAGAGACTGAACTACTTTCACCTGCACTGGCAGGTGGATTCTTAACCCCTGGACCACCAGAGAAATCCCAAGACTTTTTAAAAAACTTCTTTATTTATTTTAGTTGGAGGATAATTACAATACTGTGATATGGCTGATTCATGCTGATGTATGCCAAGATTGGTTTTAAAGCGGCAAAAGATAAAAATGGCTCAATTACACATGGATGGAAAGATTTGGATAGGAGTCAGTGAGTTCAGCTTAGGCCACTTTTAAAGTGGCATATTCAGACTTCTCTGCTGGCTCAGATGATAAAGAATCCTCCAGCAATGCAGGGGACCTGGGTTCGATCTCTGGGTTGGGAAGATCCCCTGGAGGAGGGCATGGCAACCCACACCAGTATCCTTGCCCGGAGAACCTCCATGGACAGAGGAGCCTGGCAGAGGACAGAGTCGAACATGACTGAGTGACTAAGCATCGCAAAGCAGAATATTCAGAAAAAGCAGATATTGTTCTTCTCTTTTTCTGCACTAATCAGACCACACAGAATATTAAGTTCAGTTCTGGGCACAAGGAAGAAACATGGAAGGAATTTTCCTGTGAACTAGAAAACATGGTTCTGATATATATAGAATAATAAGCAGTAGTCATTTCGTAAATGTGTTCAAACTTTCTCCATGAAGAGATGTCCAGTCCTGCCTGGCCAGGATCATGGGAATGATATTCAGCTGGGCTACTGATTCCTGCTTTTAACCACCACGTGTTTCTCCCTCAATTTTGGCTAGCTGTCTCACAACTGCATGGCCTTAGGAACAACATGAAGCCCTGGGAAACACTGAAAATTCACAAGGGAAAAATCTAATCCCACTCTGTGTGTGTGCACGCTCAGTCATCCAGTCGTGTCTAACTCTTTGCGACCCTATGGACTGTAGCCCTCAAGGCTTCTCTGTCCGTGGGATTTTCCAGGCAAGGATATTGGAGTGGGTTGCCGTTTTCTGCTCAAGAGGATCTTCCCAACCCAGGGGTCAAACCTGCATCTCTTGTATCTCCTGCACTCGCAGGCAGATTCTTTACCATTAAGCTACCTGGGAAACTTCAGCCCCATTCTAAGGAATACCATTCATTGCTGAAATTATTCAAAAGTGATAAGTTTTAAGTCATCCCTTTAACATGATCTTGTTAAGTAAATATTTGGGAAGAAGACAAAGCAATAGAGAAGGGTGGAGAGAAAAGGGGAAAAAGAGGAAGAAGATGAGGAAACTGTCTTTGAAATAATTTGATAATAAAAATTGCTGATTGTGGGAATTTTTTATCACCAGAGAATAAGAACATAGAAACAAAATGTCGGCTCGGCATGAAGAGTCCTTTCCCCAGTGGTTATACTCTGAAAAGAAAGTGGATTGCAGCATTTTGTAAACAGATAGAATTAAATGAAACAAAAATTATAAATGACTGCTTGAAGAGAAAACTTATTTACCTAATGGGAGATTCAACACTGCGTCAGTGGATTCAATATTTACCAAAAATGGTAAAAAGTATGTGTCTTATTTTTATTTTGAAATTGTAGTTGCCTTCAGAGGCTATTTTTATAATAGAAGTCTTCATTTTCCTTTTCTAATGTTAATTATTTTTTAAAACGTGTCAAACATTTGGATTTGGGCTTTGAATCAAAAGTTAAATTTTATCTTTTCACTCTCACATATCAATATTTTCTTTCTCTTTCTCTTTGCTGGTAATAATTTCATAATTTTGTTAAGATTTTAATGCATTTGGTAAAGTTCTCTTCTTTCCATAGGCAGTAATGTTTTTATAGTTAGAAGTGATTTTGGTCAGAATTGTATAAATATGTGCCTAAAAATTATATCATTATTTTCCTTTTGTTAAAAGAGTTATTGATTTTTTTTTTCCCTATCAGCCTTAAAATATTTTGATCTTCATGGAGATGGGCCCTTTAAAACACATGTGCTTCTGGATGCTGAAAGACATACTCTGATTCAGTGGAAAAAGCATAGTCATCCATTTGTTACCCAAAGTCTGTTCTCAGTAAAGGATGATAATTATATCCCACGGGAAATTGACCGGATAGCAGGAGACAAGGACACTGCCATTGTTATCACTCTTGGTCAGCACTTCAGACCCTTCCCCATAAAACTTTTTATCCGTAGGGCCATCAATGTTCAAAAGGCCATAGAACGACTATTCTTGCGAAGCCCAGAAACCAAGGTGATCCTGAAAAGTGAAAACACTAGGCAGCTGTTTGATAATGCAGAGATGTTTAGTGATTTTCACGGTTACATTCAGAATCTTATCATCAGGGATATTTTCATGGATCTCAATGTGGGTATTATTGATGCCTGGGACATGACTATTGCTGATAGCACCAATAATATCCATCCACCTGATTATGTGATAGGAAATCAGATTAACATGTTCTTAAACTACATTTGCTAGAGGAAAAATATAGCAATAACAAAAATACCCAGTTGTAGCCATTCTATATAGATGACTTCACTTATACTGCAAGGGTAGTTTAATACAATCCAAGGTAGGAGGAAACAAAACTGAAAAGTTACTGTTAAAATAAACATAATATAAAATTTACAACCTAAGCCATTTTACGTGTACAATTCCGTGGCATTAGTTATATTCACAATATTGTGCAACCACCATCATGATCCCCAGATATTTTTTACCATCCCAAGCAGAAACTTTGTATCCATTGATTAATAATTTCCCAGCTGCTCTTATCCCAGATAACAACCATTCTACTTTCTGTCTCTATAAATTAAACCATTCTAGGTAGCTAATATCGGAGAAGAATGGCAACCCACTCCAATCATCATGATCCCCAGATATTTTTTACCATCCCAAGCAGAAACTTTGTATCCACTGATTAATAATTTCCCAGCTGCTCTTATCCCAGATAACAACCATTCTACTTTCTGTCTCTATAAATTAAACCATTCTAGGTAGCTAATATCGGAGAAGGAATGGCAACCCACTCCAATACTCTTGCCTGGAAAATCCCATGGGCAGAGAAGCCTGGTAGGCTGTAGTCCATGGGGTTGCTAAGAGTCGGACACGACTGAGCAACTTCACTTTCACGCATTGGAGAAGGAAATGGCAACCCACTCCAGTGTTCCTGCCTGGAGAATCCCAGGGACAGGGGAGCCTGGTGGGCTGCCGTCTATGCAGTTGCACAGAGTTGGACATGACTGAAGCAACTTAGCAGCAGCAGGTAGCTCATATAAGTGGGATTATATAGTATTTTTCCATTGTACTGGCTTATTTCTTTTAGTATAATGTCTTTTGAGTTTCATACATGTTGTAGCATTTGTCAGAATTTCCTTCCATTTTTGCATATGAAAAATTCCATTGTATTATGTCTATACTGCTACTGCTACTGCTAAGTTACTTCAGTCGTGTCCGACTCTATGTGACCCCATAGACGGCGGCCCACCAGGCTCCTCCATCCCTGGGATTCTCCAGGCAAGAACACTGGAGTGGGTTGCCATTTCCTTCTCCAAGGCATGAAAGTGAAAAGTGAAAGTAAAGTCGCTCAGTTGTGTCCAACCCTTAGCGACCCCATGGGCTGCAGCCTACCAGGCTCCTCCATCCATGGGATTTTCCAGGCAAGAGTACTGGAGTGGGGTGCCATTGCCTTCTCTGATATGAGCTACCTAGAATGGTTTAATTGCCTTCTCTGATTATGTCTATACACATTTTGTCTTTCCAGGCATCTGTTGATGGGGGTATTTGGGTTGTTTTCATCTTTTGGATATTGTGAATAATACTGCTGTGAAGAGGAAATAAAATTTAAAGGATTGTTTCTAGTGCTGAGTGTGATGACAGAACAGCCAAAGGTCATCATTCATAGTTTAATTTTAGGAAATATAAGGCCTGGAAATGAGCAGTCTAAATGATTAAAGTTTAGATAAGTTTAGAGAAAATGTGAAATATAGAAGAAAACCTACTGGAATCATAATAGCAGTCTTTGTACTTAAGATAATTATTTGAAATTTGTTAGCCAGTTGTTCTCTAGATTTCAGGAAGAATCAGGAATCACAGCCCAAACCTGCAAACATGTTGAGAAAACCAGCTACTATTATTATGTCAATGTACAGACCCTACAATCCTGGTTCTTGCTGATCATAAAAGTATGAGAGGAGGTCTCCTTGAGACGACTTCAAATGACTTTATAAGATTTTTCTCTAGATTATCCTCTCAAAATAAAATCATCCTCCCTTTCTATTAATATACTTGAGGTTCAGTCAGTTCAGTCACTCAGTTGTGGACTGAGTGGACCCCATGGACTGTAGTATGCCAGGCCTCCCTGTCCATCACCAACTCCTAGAGTTTAGTCAAACTCATGTTCATAGAGTCAGTGATGCCATCTGAACATCTCATCCTCTGTCATCCCACCATCTCATCCTCTGTCATCCCCTTCTCCTCCTGCCTTCAATCTTTCCCAGCATCAGGGTTGTCAGTTCTTCGCATCAGGTGGCCAAAGTATTGGAGTCTCAGCTTCCGTCCTTTCAGTGAATATTCAGGACTGATTTTCTTTAGGATGGACTGGTTGGATCTCCTTGCAGTCCAAGGGACTCTCAAGAGTCTTCTCCAACACCACAGTTCAAAAGCATCAATTCTTCAGCACTCAGCTTTCTTTATGGTTCAGCATTCACATCTGTATATGACTACTGGAAAAATCATAGCTTTGACTAGATGGACCTTTGTCAGCAAAGTAATGTCTTTGCTTTTAATATGTTGTCTAGGTTGGTCACAGCTTTTCTTCCAAGGAGCAGGTGTCTTTTAATTTCATGGCTGCAGTCAACATCTGCAGTGATTTTGGAGCCCAAGAAAATAAAGTCTGTCACTGTTTCCAGTCTTTCTCTATCTACTTGTCATGGAGTGGTGGGAACAGATGACATGATCTTAATTTTTTTAATGTTGAATTTTATGCCAACTTTTTCACTCTCCTCTCTCACTTTCATCAAGAAGCTGTTTAGTTCTTCTACACTTTCTGCTGTAAGGATTGTGTCATCTGCGTATCTGCAGTTATTGATATTTCTCCCAGCAGTCTTGATTTCAGCTTGAACTTCATCCAGCCTGGCATTTTGCATGATGTACTCTGCATAGAAGTTAAATAAGCATATTGACAATATATAGTCTTGACATACTCCTTTCTTGATTTTGAGCCAGTCTGTTGTTCCATGTCCAGTTCTAACTGTTGCTTCTTGACCTGCATACAGATTTCTCAGGAAGCAGGTAAGAAGGTCTGATATTCCCATCTCTTTAAGAATTTTCCACAGTTTGTTGTGATCTACACAGTCAAAGACTTTGGTGTAATCAACAAAGCAGAAGTAGATGTTTTTCTGGAACTCTCTTGCTTTTTTGATGACCCAAAAGACGTCAGCAATTTGATCTCTGGTTCCTCTGCCTTTTCTAAAACCAACTTGAACATCTAGAAGTTCTTGGTTCACATACTGTTGAAGCCTGGCTCGGAGAATTTTGAGCATTACTTTGTGAGCATGTGAAATGAATGTAATTGTGCTAGTTTTAACATTCTTTGGCGTTGTCTTTCTTTGGGATTGGAGTGAAAACTGACTTTTCCAGTCCTGTGACCACTGCTGAGTTGTCCAAGCTTGCTGGCATATTGAGTATAGCGCTTTCACAGCATCATCTTTTAGGGTTTGAAATAGCTCAACTGAAATTCCATTTCCTCCACTAGCTTTGTTCGTAGTGATGCTTCCTTAAGGCCCACTTGACTACACATTCCAGGATGTCTGGCTCTAGGTTGATAATCACATCATCGTGATTATCTGGGTTGTGAAGATCTTTTCTGTACAGTTCTGTGTATTCTTGCCACCTCTTCTTAATATCTTCTGCTTCTATTAGGTCCATGCCATTTCTGTCCTTTATCGTGTTGATCTTTGCATGAAACATTCCTTTTAATCTAATTTTCTTGAAGAGATCTCTAGTCTTTCCCATTCTACTGTTATCCTCTATTTCTTTCATTGATCACTGAGGAAGGCTTTCTTATCTCTCCTTGCTATTCTTTGGAACTCTGCATTCAAATAGGTATATCTTTCCTTTTCTCCTTTGCCTTTAGCATGTCTTCTTTTCTCAGCTATTTGTAAGGCCTTGTCAGACAACCATTTTGCCTTGTTGCATTTCTTTTTCTTGGGGATGGTCTTGATCCCTGTCTCCTGTGCAATGTCACAAACCTCCATCCATAGTTCTTCAGGCACTCTGTCTATCAGATTTAATCCCTTGAGTCTATTTGTCACTGCCACTGTATAATCATAAGGGATTTGATTTAAGTCATACCTGAGTGGCCTAGTAGTTTTTCCTACTTTCTTCAATTTAAGTCTGAATTTGGCAATAAGGAGTTCATGATCTGAGCCACAGTCAGCTCCTGGTCTTGTTTTTGCTGACTGTATAGAACTTCTCCATCTTTGACTGCAAAGAATACAATCAATCTGATTTTAGTATTGACCATCTGGTGATGTCCATGTGTAGAATCTTCTTTTGTGTTGTTGGAAGAGGGTGTTTCTATGACCAGTGTGTTCTCTCTTCGGAAAACTCTATTAGACTTTGCCCTGCTTCATTTTTGTACTCCAAGGCCAAATTTGCCTGTTACTCCAGATATCTCTTGACTTCCTACTTTTGCATTCTATTCCCCTATGATGAAAAGGACATCATTCACAAAAGACTGAGTCAGATCTGTGTTTGAGTCTCCTGTGGAGGTAAGGGTCAGCAGTGGCCTGCCACAGGGGTAGGGACTCTGGGTGCAGCTACCTGGCCACACAGCCTGTGGCATAAGCCCTCTTGGAAGTAGCCATTAACCCCACCACACAGCTGCAGAGCAGATGACCCACAAACTGCAGAACAACTATACCAAAGAAATCATTGTACTGTTAAGAAACTTCTAGGACCCACAACAGATTTCCCAACCCTGGGATCTGGCAAAGGGACTGAGATCCCCCAGGGTATTTAACTTTGGAGGCCAGAGGAATTTGATTATAGAACTTACACAGGACTGGGGAAACAGACTCTTGCAGGGCACAAACAAAACCTTGTGTGCTCTGGGACCAAGGGGAAAGGAGAAGTGACCCTACAAGAGACTGACCTAGACTTGCCTGTGAGTGTCCAGGAGTCTCTGGCAGAGGCATAGGCAGGTGGTGGCCTGCTGCAGGGCTGGGGGCACTGAGTGCAGCAGTGCATGCATGGGACCTTTGGAAGGAGGTCGCCATTATCTTCATTGCCTCCACCATAGTTTGGTCTCAGGTCAAACAGCAGGGAGGGAGCACAGCCCTGCCCATCAACAGAAAATTGGATTAAAGATTTGTTGAGCATGGCCCCACCCATCAGAACAAGACCTGGTTTCCCCCACAGTCAGTCTCTCCCATCCGGAAGCTTCCATAAGCCTCTTATCCTTATCCTTCAGAGGGAAGACAGAATGAAAACCACAATAATAGAAAACTAACCAAACTGATCACATGGACCACAGCCTTGTCTAGCTCAATGAAACCATGAGCCAAGCCATGTAGGGCCACCCAAGATGGATGGGTCATGGTGGAGAGTTCTGACAAAACATGGTCCGCTGGAGAAGGGAATGGAAAAATACTTCAGTAGTCTTGCCTTGAGAATCCTGTGAACAGTATGAAAAATCAAAAAAGACACTGAAAGATGAATTCCCCAGGCTGATAGGTGCCCAATATGCTACTGGAAAAGATTGGAGAAATAACTCCAGAAGGAATGAAGAGAAGGAGCCAAGGCAAAAACAACAGCAAGGTATGGATGTGACAGGTGATGGAAGTAAAGTCTGATGTTGTAAAGAGCAACATTGCATAGGAACCCAGAATGTTAGGTCCATGAATGAAGGTAAGTTAGAAGTGGTCAAACAGGAGATGGCAAGAGTGAACACTGACATTTTAGGAATCAGTGAACTAAATTGACTGGAATGGGCAAATTTAATTCAGATGACCATTATATCTACTCCTGTGGGCAAGAATCCCTTAGAATAAATGGAGTAGCCCTCATAGTCAACAAGAGTACAAAATGCAGTGTTTTTGGATGCAATCTCAAAAATGACAGAATGATCTCTGTTCATTTCCAAGGAAAACCATTCAATATCACAGTAATCCAAGTCTATGCCCCAACCAGTAATGCTGAAGAAACTGGAATCGAATGGTTCTATGAAGACCACTTGAAGTTACAAGAGTGGAAATGTTGTTACTCCAGGGTGATTTCTTTTTTGTACTGTTTCTTAGGGAGAGGAAGTGAAATTATAGTTCTGTAACATCAGTATGAATGTCAATCCATACAGCTTAGAATCAGGCTTCTCTAAATAAGAGAAACATATTAGAAGTCTTTTCCTTTGGTTCTAAATCTTCACATAAAAAGCTTTCAAAATAAATCTGTCTGTTCTTCCAATCATTGCACTCTTAAATGCTTATATGAGTTATCATTGTCCTACCAACCACAGTCATCTTAAGCCCCTTTAACCTAATTCTGGGGTGATAGAGTTTACACTTTTATTATGATTACTCTTGGATTGCACTGAACTGTGTGTCATTCTACAACGTGTGTTCTGCCTGATCTCTCACTTCAGCAAAGTCAATGCTCTAATTTAAATGTGATTAATCAGCAGTAAATAATAAGGGTCTGTTCACTTGTTCTAAAGATGTGCTGTAAGTATTATAGCTGTTAGTCACATGTCCGGAGAAGGCAATGGCATCCCACTCCAGTACTCTTGCCTGGAAAATCCCATGGATGGAGGAGCCTGGTGGGCTGCAGTCCATGGGGCCGCTAAGGGTCAGACACGACTGAGCGACTTCCCTTTCACTTTTCACTTTCATGCACTGGAGAAGGAAATGGCACCCCACTCCAGTGTTCTTGCCTGGAGAATCCCAGGGACGAGGGAGCCTGGTGGGCTGTCGTTTATGGAGTCGCACAGAGTTGGACACGACTGAAGCAACTTAGCAGTAGCAGTAGCAGTCACATGTCACTGTTTAACTTAAAATTAAATTAAATTAAAAATCATTTACTTGGTTGCACTAATCACATTTTGTGTTCAGAGGCCACATGTGGCTAGTGGCACTGTGCTGACAGTACAATACTTCCTTCCATTTGAAAAGCCACCGCGAACATTTTAGTCAACATAGAAAGACTAAAACTTAGCTTCTAGAATCAGGAACAAGGCAAAGTTTCAGCATAGTACTGGATATTCTAGCCAATGCAATAAGATAAGAAAAATTGACAAAAGGCATGGAAACTGAAAAAGAAGAAATAAAATTATTTCCGTTTCCAGATGACATGATCTTGTATTTAGAAAATCCTAAGGATATTACAAAAATACCTGTTTGAACTAAAACATTCAGCAAATTTGCAGAAGACAAAATCAACGTTTAAAAATCAGTTGCATTTTTAAATAAAAAACACAATGAGTTGTCACCTCACAATGGTCAGAATGGCTATTATTTAAAAATCTACATATAATAAATGCTGCAGTGGGTGTGGAGAAATGGGAACCTTTGTACACTGCTGATATGTATGAAAATTGGTTCAACTACTAAGGAAAACGGTATAGATATTCCTTAAAAAACTAAAAATAGACCTACTATATGATCTGGCACCCCCACTCCTAGACATATACTCAGCAAAAAAGCTTCTAATTCAAAAAGATACATGCATCCCAAAGTTTATAGCCGCATTATTTATAGTAGCCAAGACATGGAACAACAGAGAATTGGATTAAGAAGACGTGGTACATATACAATGGACTATTACTCAGCAGTAAAAATGGAATGAAATAATGCCATTTGCAATAGCGTTGATAAACCTAGAGAATACTCAGTGAAGTAAGTCAGACAGAGAAAAACAAATACTCTGTGATTTCACTTCAATGTGGAATCTAAAATATAATACAAATAAATTTGTATACAAAACAGAAACAGACAGAAAACAAACTTATGGAACCAAAGGGGAGCGGGAGGAAGGGAAGAAAGGAAATATTAGGAGTGTGGAATTAACAGATAAAAACCATTATACATAAATAGGTAGGCAGCAAGACTTTATTGTATAGCACAGAGAATTACATTCTACATCTTATAATAAACTATAGGGACTATAATCAGAAAAAAATAACCAAATCACTATGCTGTACATGTGAAACTTACACAGTATTGTACATCAACTGTACTTTGATTTAAAAAAATTCAGCTGCATTTTTATACACTTACAATGACCAACCTGAAAAATTAAGAGGGCAGTCCTATTTACTATGCCTCAAAAAAGGATAAAATATTTTGGAATAAACTTAATGAAGTATATTATAAATTTGTACACTAAATGATACAAAAAATGCTTTTAAAATCAAAGAGGTTACAAATAAATAGAAAGACATTCATATACTTGTAGACTGGAAGACTTAATATTATCAGAATGTTTATACATACCAAATAAAGCAATCTATGGACTCAATGCAATACTTATAAAAATTCCCATGGTATTTTTTGTGTGTGTGAAAATAGAAAAAAATTCTAAAATTCATATGAACTCTCAAGGGAACCTGAATATCCAAAACAATCTTGAAGAAGAACAAAACCAGAAGACTCAGACTTTCTGATTTCAAAATGATACTACAAAGTAACAGTAATTAAGGCAGTGTTCTCCTTGTTTAGTCAGGCAGTTGTCTGCAACTCTTTGCAACCCCTTGGACTGTCGCCTGCCAGGCTCCCCCGCCCATGGGATTTTCCAGGCAAGAATGCTGGAATGTGTTGCCATTTCCTTTTCCAGGGGATCTTCGCTACCCAGGGATTGAACCCACGTTTCCTGCATCTCCTATGTTTCCTGCATTGGCAGGTGGATTCTTTATCACTGAGTCACCTAGGAAGCTCAATTAATGTGATATGGTATGGGCATAAAGATAGATACATAGGCCAATGGAACAGGATAGCGAGTATAGAAATAACCCCTTGCATATATGGTCAAATGATTTTTTAACAAGGGTGCTAAGGCTAATCAATGGGGAAAGAACAGTCTTTTCAACAATGGTGTCAGGAAAACTGGGTACGCACATACAACACAATGAAGTTGGACCCTTACCTTACACTGTTTATAAAAACTGACTCAAGATTTATGAAATAACAAAAGGCCTAAAACTGCTAAACTTCTAGAAGAAAACATAGGGGAACATCTTTAAGACGATAGATTTGTCAATGACTTCTTTGATATGACCCCAAAAGCACAAGTAACAAAATAAACACAAATGGGACTATACCACGAACTCAAAAACTTTTGCATGTCAAAGGGAAAAATGCATGAAAAGATAGCCTATAGAATGGGACAAAATAACTGTAAATTGTACATCTGGTAAAGCTTAATATCCACAATACATAAGGAAGAGTTACAACTCAACAACAGTAACACTGATTGACAATAACCTGATTGAAAAAATGGGCAAAGGATTGAGGCTAGAGTCAATTCTGGTGGAATTCTCAAGGCAAGAATGCTGGAGTAGGTAGCCATTCCCTTCTCCAGGGGATTTTCCTGACTCACAGATCAAACCCTGGTCTCTTGCACTGCAGGTAGATTCTTTACCCTCTGAGCCACCTGAGTATCAGCTGTTGATTTAGTGTGCTGGAGGCCTTGAAGAGTAACTGCTGACCTTGTTCACTGGCTATGGCATAGTCAGTCACCAGGCTAGTGACATGCAACAGAGGAAAAACTGAGCAAAGGAATCGATTAGATTTTCTCCAAAGAATATACACAAATGGCCAATAAGCACATGAAAAGATGTTCATCATCACTGATCATTAGGGAAAAGTAAATCGAAAGCAAAATAAGGCATCACTTCATGCCTATCAGAAGGGCCACAATCAAAACAATGTTGGTGAGGATGCAGAGAAGCTGGAACTCCTGGGCACTGTTAGTGGGAATGTAAGATGGTGCCATTATTGTGGAAAAAAGTATGGGGGTTACTCAAAAAGTTAAAAATAAAATTACCATGTACCCCACTGACTCTGCTTCTAGGTATATTCAGAAGAACTAAAATCAGGATCTCAGAGAGTTGGTGCACTCCCATGTTCACTGCAGCATGATCCACAATAACCAAGATACAGAAACAACCCAAATGCCCACTGGAAAATGAATGAATGAAGAAAATGTGGTATATACATGTAATGGAACATAATGGAAGTCTTAGGGAAAAAAAGGAAATCCTGTCACATGTTATAACACGATGAACCTCAAGGAAATTATGCTAAGCAAAATAAGTCAGTCACAAAAGGACAAACAGTGTTATGATTCCACTAATATGAAGTATCTAAAGTAGTTAAAATCATAGAAACAAGAAGTACAAACGTGGTTATCAATGTTGGGGAAGGGCAACAAGTGTTTAGTGGGTGTAGAGTTTTCATGTTGCAAGACAAAAGTTCTAGAGACCTGTTGGAGAGCAATGTGAATATACTTAACACTATTGAAATGAGCATTAAAAGTAATTAAGGTGGTAAATTTAATATTATGTGTTTTTTACATGATGTGGGTTCTTTCCATATTATGGCAAATAAACATCAGTGTTGAAATCCAAAGCAGTTCATTGTTTTGCTCAACATGTTAAAATGAAACAGTCTCAGTTGCACAGTAGCTGTTAGTGTCTTGAATTCTTAATTTTCTTTCATAATGAGTCAACATTAGGAGGCATATTGTTGTTTTTAAAAAAGAAAAAAAAACCCTAACTGTTCTCTGTTAGGAAGCAGCATGTGAATTGGCTTCAGGTATTAGTCTTGCTGCACACATAGCTGCTGTCCTAATGGGAGTAATCCCAACGCTCCTTTCCATTCTACACCATAGCACACAAAGTAATTTATATAAAAATTCTTCCTCTACAGAATGAGTTTTCAGTCACAACCAGAAGCAAAAAATTAAGTGCTGCACAGATGTGAAGAGCTTATTTATACCCTACATATCAATTACTTCAACCTCCTGTAAAGCAAAGTGTAGTCTAGCACACACCCTTCAGTTCACATTCTACGTTATTGATGTTGTGTTTGCACAACAGTATCATTTGATAAAGGAATTTTACCAACGGTTCCTCTGATTTAGCAGTAACCATATTTGTCATTAACTTGTGGTTGGCTTTGCGGTTTGACATGTACCTTTTTTCATTATCAGGAGTGCAATGCTGAATGATACCTTAGTAATTCTAATCTTTCTTTTGACTTGACTGATAGAACTCATCAAGTTTGTACTAGAAGGAAATCTTTTGTTCCTGCTCTGAAAAACAAGTAGACTGCTTTAGCAGAGAGGTTACTGTGCTTTCTCTGACAATTACATAAAATCTTTGATGGCTTTAGTCCTCCGTATTAGATGAGATTTTTTTTTTAGCAGGTGATAGAAATCAACATCAAACTAACCTAAGAAGGGGTACGATGAAATACGTTTCATTTCAACTCTATGAAATATAAGTACAAAATATTTACGTGTTTTTCTTTGAGAACTATCCAAATACCTCCTGACTCCTTGATAAACTATTGTAGGCCACACTTTGAGGGTTAGTGCTTTCTCCTAAAAGAGTATTTTATTTCCTAAAAAAATTTTTTAAATTTATTTATTTTTAATTGGAGGATGACTTTTTTACAGTATTGTGATGGCTCTGCCACACATCAACATGAATCAGTCATAGGTATACATATGTCCTCTCCTAAACCTCCCTCCCACCTCCAACTCCGTCTCATTCCCCTAGGCTGTCACAGAGTACTTGTTTTCCAGGCCACAGGACTGGAAAATGTCAGTTTCCATTCCAATCGCAATGACAAGCAATGTCAAAGAATGTTCAAAGTACTGCACAGTTGCACTCATGTCACATGCTAGCAGGGTAACATTCAAAATCCTTTAAGCTAGGCTTCAACAGTATGTGAACCAAGAACTTCCAGATTTACAAGCTGGAGCAAGAAGAGGCAGAGGAACCAGAGATCAAACTGCCACCATCTGTTGAATGATAGAAAAAGCAAGAGAATTCCAGAAAAAACATCTACTTCTGCTTCATTGAGTATGCTGAAGCCTTTGACTATGTGGATCACAACAAACTGTGGAAAATTCTTAAAGAGATGGGAATACCAGAATTTCTGTATGCAGGTCGAGAAGCAACAGTTAGAACCAGACATGGAACAATGAACTGGTTCCAAACTGGCAAAGGAGTACATTAAGGCTGTATATCATCCCCCCACTTATTTCACTTATATGCAGAGTACATCATGCAAAATGCCAGGCTGGATGAAGTTCAAGCTGGCATCAAGATTGCTGGGACAAATATCAATAACCTCAGATATGCACATGACACCACCCTAATGGCAGGAATTGACGAGGAACTAAAGAGCCTCTTGATGAAAGTGAAAGAAAAGAGTGACAAAGCTGGCTTAAAACTCAACATTCAAAAAACTAAGATCATGATCATGGCATCTGGTCCCTTCAGTTCACTTCAAATAGATGGGGGAAAAATGAAAACAGTGACAGATTTTATTTTCTTGGGCTCCAAAATCATTGCGGACAGTGACTGTAGCCTTGCAATTAAAAGATGCTTGCTCCTTGGAAGAAAAGCTATAACAAACCTAGACAGCATATTAAAAAGCAGAGACCTCACTTTGCCAACAAAGGTCTGTATTGTCATAGCTATGGGTTTTTTCAGTAGTCATGTACAGATGTGAGAGTTGGACTATAAGAATGCTGAGTGCCGAAGAGCTGATGCTTTCAAATTGTGGTGATGGAGAAGACTCTTGAGAGTCCCTTGAACAGCAAGGACATCAAACCAATCAGTCCTAAAGGAAATCAACCCTGAATATTTATTGGAATAACTGATGCTGAGACTGAAGCTCCAATACTTTGGCCACCTGATGCAAAGAGCTGACTCATTAGAAAAGACCTCGATGCTGGGAAAGATTGAGGACAAAAGGAGAAACAGACAACAGAGGATGAGATGGTTGGATGGCATCACTGATTCAATGGACCTGAGTTTGAGCAAACTCTGAGAGACAGTGAAGGACAGGGAAGCCTGGCATGCTACAGTCTATGGGGTTTCAAAGAGTCGGACACGGCTGAGCAACTGAACAATACCAACCAGTTTGAACTCTCTGAGTTGTCCAGAAAATCCCCACTGATGGTCTGTTTTCCACATGGTAAGGTATATGTTTCCATGCTACTACCAGTTTGTCCCATCCTCTCTCTCCCTCGCTATTTCCACAAGTCCATTCTCTGTCTGCAAGAGTATTTTCAAAGTCAGCTCCTCCAAGAGCCTGGGTACCACAGTTACTTCTGAAGCTTATAAAAGATATTGACTGACATGTCCAACTTCTGGCCAGCCAAATAAGACCTTCCCTGTGTGATGCTCAGAAATCTGTTTTAAATGGTCTTCCAGTGTAACTCTACCATACCCATCCTGGCATCTTGCAATAAGATCAATTTAGGAATCATATTCTACAGTATTCTCTCTCTACTCTATTTCCTGAGGTCAAGCAGCTTACGCTTGTCCATTTTCCCTGTTTATATCCCTCCTCAGTTCTCATCGGAGAAGGCAATGGCACCCCAACTCCGGTACTCTTGCCTGGAAAATCCCATGGACGGAGGAGCCTGGTAGGCTGCAGTCCATGGGGTCTCTGAGAGTTGGACACGACTGAGCGATTTCCCTTTCACTTTTCATTTTCATGCATTGGAGAAGGCAATGGCAACCCACCCCAGTGTTCTTGCCTGGAGAATCCCAGGGATTGGGGAGCCTGGTGGGCTGCCATCTATGGGGTCACACAGAGTCGGACACGACTGAAGCGACTTAGCAGCAATAGCAGCAGCGGCAGCAGTTCTCATATAAACCTATCACATGGCTGAGTCCTCACCACGGGATACTATGGGAAACAGCTCCCAAGACAGCTAACTCATAATCCTTGCGGAAGTTTCATCAGCAGGTAGGACAAGGAAAAGCAGCCTTCATGGGACCTGATTACCAGGCAGTTGTCTCTATCCTCACCTGCTCTGGATCCAATAAAGCTCAGTGTCTACTCTCTACTTCTACTCCATGAAAAAAGGAATTCCAGTGCTCAAGGAAGGTCACCCCATTTATGGCATAGAAGTTACCCTAGGAATAGGGGAGGCATGATAAGGGATGAAATAAAAATGCTCTGAAATGCAGGTGAGTATGTTTCTTGTCTCTTCTCTTTATTTTTGTCTCCATTATCTGGGTCTTGGATGTATTACACAATATGTTCTTCCTGCAAAGTATGACCTGGGCAGAGAAATAAGTGTGTGGCTCTTTTTAAGGATTTGGCCAGCATATATTGAGGTGCAAGCTGAGGGCAAAGCAGTGAATGATCAGTGCTCCTTATATTGTCTTGAGTAATTCAGCTCTGATTCCCAAGCTGCATATCCCGCTAAGCCAAATGAGAGCTGTGTGATTGAAAAGGCCTTCCCTACTCAGAAAGTTATTTGGTATCAGGCCATTGTCACTTAGTTATACACTGTAGGGAGGAGGCAGGTGGTATTTCAGTATTCCATACTTGAAGCAGTTGGTGAAAGTATTCATGCCACTTGCAAAGGGCACTTTCTGTAAGGAGAATGGAAATAAATAAACAGGTTCTGCTTTTCTGCAGATCTGCTGCTAGTTTAGTAGTCAATAAGTGAATGGCTACCAGCCAAACCCATGCTGCAGCCTGCCTTCATACAGCCTGAGGGGTGGGGCCTAAGTATGGTTTTTGCCTTTTTAGGTTTGTAAAAATAAAACTAAGAAGAATATGTGACCAGCAAATCTAAGATAGTTACCATCTGGCCTTTTACAGAAAAATTTGCTGATATTTGGCTTAGAGTCCTTTTAGATTTGTGTACCTGGTAACTTCCTGTCTGGCTCTCCTCTTAACTGTACTCTTTCTGGCTGCATCATGAAGACCAACTAAGAGTTGTTTCTGACTGAGTTCATGTACTTGTCCTCAGTTCACCCAGTCCCATTTGTGTTCAGGTAAGTGTGGTGTCAGAGAAGACTCTTGAGAGTCCCTTGGGCTGCAAGGAGATCCAACCAGTCCATTCTGAAGGAGATCAGCCCTGGGATTTCTTTGGAGGGAATGATGCTGAAGCTGAAACTCTAGTACTTTGGCCACCTCATGCAAAGAGTTGACTCATTGGAAAAGACTCTGATGCTGGGAGGGATTGGGGGCAGGAGGAGAAGGGGCTGACAGAGGATGAGATGGCTGGATGGCATCACTGACTCGATGGACATGAGTCTGAGTGAACTCTGGGAGTTGGTGATGGACAGGGAGGCCTGGCGTGCTGCGATTCATGGGATCGCAAAGAGTTGGACACGACTGAGCAACTGAACTGAACTGAATTGAACTGAAGTGTTCAACAACCAGCAATTGGAACAAAAAAGCCCTGATTTGTAGCATCTGCCAATTTCTGTGGTGTAAATACTCTCCTCCACAGCTGATTGCAAGCTGCCAACAGTTTCAAGCTGTAACAATGATGTTACTGAACACGAAATTGGGGAGCAATGCACACAATCAGATCTTGCTAGATGGTAGGAGTTAACTCCTGCAACCACTGCCCAGTTTTGAGAAGTGTGAGGCAGCTGGCATAGTGGAAAGAGAATCATTCTCTGGTTAAATATTCTTAAATTCAAATTAAATCATTACTTCTTAGGATGTTGCTGTTGTACAGTCACTCAGTCATGTCTGACTCTTTGTGACCCCATGGACTGCAGGCTTCCCTGTCCTTCACTATCCCACGGAGTTGGCCCAAACTCATGTCTATTAAGTCTATGATGCCATCTAACCATCTCATCCACTATCACTTCCTTCTCCTGCCCTCAATCTTTCTCAGCATCAGGGTCTTTTCTAATGAGCCAGCTCTTTACATCACATGGCCAAAGAATTGAAGCTTCAGCTTCAGTATCAGTTCTTCCAATAAATATTTAGGGTTGATTTCCTTTAGGATTGACTGGTCTGATCTCCTTGCTATTCAAGGGACTCTCAAGAGTCTTCTCCAGCACCGCAGTTCCAAAGCACCAATTCTTCAGTGCTCAGCCTTCTTTATGGTCTAAATCTCACATCTGTACATGACTACTGGAAAAACCATAGCTTTGACTATATGGACCTTTGTTGGCAAAGTGATGTCTCTGCTTTTTAATATGCTGTTTAGGTTTATCATAACTTTTCTTTCAGGGAGAAAGTGTCTTTTAATTTCAGCACTGTAGCCATTGTCCACAGTGATTTTGGAGTTTAAGAAAATAAAATCTGTCACTGTTTCCATTTTTTCCCCATCTATTTACCAGGAAATGATGGGACTGGATGCCATTATTAGTTTTTTGAATGTTAAGTTTTAAGCCAACTTTTCCACTCTCCTCTTTTGCCTTCATCAGAAGCTCTTTAGTTCCTCTTCACTTTATGCCATTAGGGTGGTATCATCTGCATATCTGAGGTTATTGATATATTTCCCAGCAATCTTGATTCCAGCTTGAACTTCATCCAGCTTGGCATTTCACATGATGTACTCTTCGAAATAAGTGAAATAAGTAATGTAAGTGAAATAAGAAGAGTGACAATGTACAGCCTTGATGTACTCCTTTCCCAATTTGGAACCAGTCCATTGTTCCATGTTTGGTATTCCCATCTCTTTAAAAATTTCCCCAGTTTGTTGTGATCCACATAGTTAAAGGCTTTAGCATAATCAGTGAAGCAGATGTAGATATGTTTCTGGAATTCCCTTGCTTTTTCTATGATCCAATGGATGTGGGCAATTTGATCTCTGGTTCCTCTGCCTCTTCTAACTCCAGCTTTTACATCCAGATGTTCTTGGTTCATGTACGGTTGAAGCCTAGCTTTAAGAATTTTGAGTATTACCTTGCTAGCATGTGAAATGAGTGCAATTGTTCAGTAGTTTGAACATTCTTTGACATTACCCTTCTTTGGGATTGGAGTGAAAACTGACCTTTTCCAGTCCTGGGGTCACTGCTGGATTTTCCAAATTTGCTAGCATATGGAATGCAGCACTTAATGTCAATGATCTTGGTTTTTCATGTATAAATTTGAAATAGTGTTACTATTATCTCAGTATTCCAGTGGTCATGTATAGATGTGAGAGTTGGACTATAAAGAAAGCTGAGCACCAAAGAATTGATGCTTTGAACTGTGGTGTTGGAGAAGACTCTTGAGATCCCCTTGGACTGCAAGGAGACCCAAACAGTCCATCCTAAAGGAGGTTAAGTCCTGGGTGTTCATTGGAAGGACTGATGCTAAAGCTGAAACTCCAATACTTTGGCCACATGATGCAAAGAGCTGACTCATTTGAAAAGACCCCTGATGCTGGGAAAGATTGAGGGCAGGAGGAAAAGGGGACAACAGAGGATGAAATGGTTGGATGGCATCAACGACTCGATGGATGTGGGTTTGGGTGAACTCCAAGAGTGGTGATGGACAGGGAGGCCTGTTGTGCTACGGTTCATGGGGTCACAAAGAGTCAGACACAACTGAGCAACTGAACTGAACTGATTAACTCAAGGATCTGGGAAGACTGAGATGAGGTAGAAGCAAACAAACCACACAGTGCTTAGGATACTCCTTCCCTACTTTTTCGCAGGCATTGTGCAGACATCCTCTTTTCTCCTCCATCTTCCCTGCTGCCCTCTCTGCTTAGGTCAGGACTGGATGGGAGTCCAGGGGATCCATCTTCTGAGTCTGTTTGAGGTATCTGGACCTCAGAAAAGCCTGAGGTCTGAGAGAGTTGGCTGGGATCCTACAAGCAGGGCAAACACAGAACTTTGGGTGGGTTGCTCTGAGGATGTTTGTCAAAGGAGAATATAGTCATTGGATTCCAGTTTAAGAACTGAGTTCTGGTCTTATTTTGCTCTGTATCTACCATGCCTGACACAATTGTATGGAAATGGGAGCCATTCAGTGTATAATTGCTGGATGAGTGAATGAATGATGATTGCATCTATCTATAAATGAATGCAATTGTGATCAAATATTGATTAAGAGATTGCGCTCTGAACAGCCTGAAT
>SJYC01118019.1:0-12502 GCA_006408675.1 Madoqua kirkii | reverse complement strand
GTATCTTTTATGATCACAATGCAGTAAAATTAGCTGTCAACTACAGGAAAAAAAACTATTAAAAATACAAACATATGGAGGCTAAACAATACGCTTCTAAGTAAACAACAGATCACAGAATAAATCAAAAAGAAAATCAAAATATGTATAGAAACGAATGAAAATGAAAACACGACAATCCCAAACCTCTGGGATTCAGTGAAAGCAATGCTAAGGGGAAGGTTCATAGCAATATAAACTACCTCAAGAAAAAAGAGAAAAATCAAATAACAACCTAACTTTTCACCTAAAGTAATTAGAAAAAGAAGAAACAAAGGACCCCAAAGTTAGCAGAAGGAAAGAAATCACAAAAATCAGAGCAGAAATATATGAAAAAGAAACAAAGGAGATATAGCAAAAATCAACAAAACTAAAATGTGGTTCTTTAGACAAACCATTAGCCAGACTCATCAAGAAAAAAAGGGAGAAGAATCCAATTAATAAAATTAGAAATAAAAATGGAGAATCACAACAGACAACACAGAAATACAAAGGATCATAAGAGACTACTATCAGCAACTATATACCAATAAAATGGACAACTTGGAAGAAATGGGCAAATTTTTAGAAAAATATAACCTTTCAAAACTGAACCAAGGAGAAATAGAAAATCTTAACAGACTCATCACAAGCATGGAAATCAAAACTGTAATCAAATATCTGCCAACAAACAAAAGTCCAGGACCAGATGGCTTCACAGGTGAGTTCAACCAAAAATTTAGAGAAGCACAAACACCTATCCTACTCAGACTCTTCCAGAAAATTGCAAAGGTAAACTCCCAAACTCATTCTACGAGGCCACCATCACCTTAATACCAAAACAAGACAAAGATGCCACACAAAAAAATAAAACTACAGGCCAATATCACTGATGAATATAGATGCAAAACTCAAGAAAATTCTAGCAAGCAGAATCCAACAACATATTAAAAAGATCACAAATCATGACCAAGTGGGATTTATCCTAGGGATGCAAGGATTCTTCAATATCAGCAAATCAATGTGATACACCACATTAACAAACTGAAAGAAAAGCCATATGATTATCTCAACAGATGCAGAGAAATCCTTTGACAAAATTCAACAACCCATTTATGATAAAAATTCTCCAGAAAGCAGGAATAGAAGGAACATACCTCAAAATAATAAAAGCCATATAGGATAAACCCACAGTAAACATTATCTTCAATGGCAAATAACTGAAAGCATTTCCCCTAAAGTCAGGAATAAGACAAGGGTGCCCACTCTCACCACTACTGTTCAATATAGCTTTGGAAGTTTTAGCCACTGCAATCAGAGAAGAGAAAGAAAAAAAGGAATCCAGATGGGAAAAGAAGTAAAAGTCTTCCTGTTTCCATATGACATGATCCTCTACATAGAAAATCCTAAAGGCACAACAAGAAAATTACTAGAGCTAATCAATGAATAAAGTTGCAGGATATAAAATTAATACACAGAAATCCCTTGCATTCCTATACACTAACAATGAGAAACAAAGAGAAATTAAGGAAACAATCCCATTCACCGTTGCCAATGAAAAGAACAAAATACTTAGGAAAACCTTGAATAGCCAAAGCAATCTTGAGAAAGAAGAATGGAACTGGAGGAATCAACCTGCCTGACTTCAGACTATACTACAAAGCTACAGTCATCAAGACAGTTTGGTACTGGCACAAAGGCAGAAATATAGATCAATGGAACAAGACAGAAAGCCCAGAGATAAATCCACAAACTTATGGACACCTTCGGAGAAGGCAATGGCACCCCACTCCAGTACTCTTGCCTGGAAAATCCCATGGATGGAGGAGCCTGGTAGGCTGCAGTTCATGGGGTCGCACAGAGTCGGACATGACTGAGCAACTTCACTTTCACTTTTCACGTTTATGCACTGGAGAAGGAAATGGCAACCCACTCCAGTGTTCTTGCTTGAAGAATCCCAGGGACAGGGGAGCCTGGTGGGTTTTCGTCTATGGAGTTGCACAGAGTCGGACACACCTGAAGCAGCTTAGCAGCAGCAGCAGCACAAATACCTTATCTTTGACAAAGGAAGCAAAAATATACAATGGAGACATCTTTTTAACAAGTGGTGCTGGGAAAACTGGTCAACCACTTGTAAAAGAGTGAAACTAGAACACTTTCTAACACCATACACAAAAATAAACTCAAAATGGATTAAAGATCCAAATGTAAGATCAGAAACTATAAAACTCCTAGAAGAAAACAGGCAAAACATTCTCTGACATAAATCATGGCAAGGTCCTCTATGACCCACCTCCAAGAGTAATGGATATAAAAGAAAAAATAAACAAATGGGACCAAATTAAATTTAAAACCTTTTGCACAACAAAGGAAACTATAAGGAAGCTGAAAAGACAGCTTTCAGAAAGGGAGTAAATAATAGTAAACAAAGCAACTGACAAAAAATTAATCGCAAAAATATACAAGCAGCTCATGCAGTTCAATACCAGAAAAATAAATGATACAATCAAAAAACAGCCCAAATAACTAAACAGACATTTCTCCAAAGAAGACATACAGAAGGCTAACAAACACATGAAAAGATGCTCAACATCACTCATTATCAGAGAAATGCAAATAAAACCACAATGAGATCCTATCTGATGCAGGTCAGAATGGCTGCTATCAAAAGTCTACAAACAGTAAATGCTGGAGAGGGTATGGAGAAAAGAGAACCCTCTTACACTACTGGTGAGAACGTAAACTAGTACAGCCACTATGGAGAACAGTGTGAAGATTCCTTAAAAACCTGGAAATAGAACTGCCACATGACCCAGCAATCCCACTGCTTGGCATACACACTGAGGAAATCAGAACTGAAAGAGACCTGTGTACCCCAATGTTCACTGCAGCTCTGTTTATAATAGCCAGGCCGTGGGAGCAACCTAGATATCCATCGGCAGATGAATGGATAAGAAAGTTGTGGTGCATACACACAATGGAGTATTACTCAGCCATTAAAAAGAACACATTTGAGTCAATTCTAATGAGGTGGATGAAACTGGAGCCTATTATATACAGTGAGGCCAAAAACAAAAACACCAATACAGTATATTAGTGCATATATATGGAATTTAGAAAGATGGTAACAATGACCCTATATGCAAGACAGCAAGAGAGACACAGATATAAAGAACAGACTTTTGGCCTCTGTGGGAGAAGGCAAGGGTGGGATAATTTGAGAGAAAAGCATTGAAACATGTATATTACCATATGTTAAGTAGATGACCAGTCCAAGTTCAATGCCTGAAACAGGGCAATCAAAGCTGGTGTACTGGGACGACCCAGAGGGATGGGATAAGGAGGGAGGTGGGAGAGGGGTTTGGGTCGAGGGGACACATGTACACCCATGGCTGATTCATGTCAATGTATGGCAAAAATCACCACAATACTGTAAAGTAGTTAGCCTCCATTAAAATAAAGAAATCAATTAAAAAAAAAGAATAGCAGACAACTGTTGGTGAGAAACTGGAACTCTCACACATTGCTGGTAGAAATAGAATGGTGCAGCTACTATGGGAAAAGTCTGGTGGTAAAAGGTAAAGACAGCATTAGCACATTACCCAGCAATTCCACTGGTAGGTATATACCTAAAAAGAATTGAAAACACGGGTGTTCAAACAAAAACCCACACACAAATGTTCACAGGAGTACTACATATATACAGTAGCCAAAAGGTGGAAATAACCCAGATGACCATCACGCAATGAATGTACCACAAAATGTGGAATATTCATATAATGGAATATTAATTATAAGAAGAATGAAGTATTGATACATTCTATGATATGAAAGAACCCTGAAAACCATATGCTAAATTAAAGAAGCAGATATAAAAGGTCACAGAGCATATGATTTCATTTATGTAAAATATCCAGAATAGGCAAATACAGAGAGACAGAAAACAGATTAGAGGTATCCAAGTACCTGGAAAAAAGTGTATTGGGGTTTCTGTTTGGGATGACAGAAAGTTCTAGAACTAGATAGTTATTCTGGTTGAGAAACACTGTGAACATACTGAGTGGCAGTAAATTGTACATTTTTAAATGGTAGATTTTTTATTGCGTATATTTTGTCACACAAAAAATATGCTCTAAAAGTTTTGCTATAAAGAGTATTTGAAACCTCCTAAAACCATAATTCATTTAGAAATAAGTTAGTTATACTGACTGACTACATCAGGAAATGACAAACTTTTCAGTAAATACTTTTGGCTTCACAGGCCTTCCTCTGTTGCAGCCACTGAACTTTGTTGATACAGCATGAAAGCAACCACAGACATTAAGTAAGCAAATTGATGTGATCCAGTAAAATTTAATTTTCAAAAACAGAGGACAGGCCAAATTTGTCATGAGACTGTACATGGCCAAGCTGTGATGCATATTATCCTCCTTGTATTAATGGGAGTATTATGAGCAATTACAAATCTTTTCTTGCCCAAATTTGCTATATTATAAAGTTGCATTAAATTAAAACAACAAAGCTATATCAGTATATTGGCATCTTCCCTCGTAGTTCAGTCAGTAAAGAATCTGCCTGAAAGGCAAGAGAGCCAGGTTCAATTCTTCGGTTGAGAAGATCCACTGGAGAAGGAAATGGCAAACCACTCCAGTATTCTTGCCTGGAGAATCCCATGTACAGACGAGCCTGGCAAGCTACAATCCAGTGGGTCACAAGGGTCAGACACGACTTGGTGACTAAATCACCATGTCAGTATATAAAATCCATAATAGTAAAAGCTTTACATTTACTGAGAATCAAAAGGCAGAACTGTACTAATAAAAATTTTATACATACTTAATACATTAGCTAAATGTTAATTTAACTTCAATGTGAACTACAGATTATCCATATCTTCTTAAAGTTAATGCCATTTTTCCTTTTGATGAACCATGGTGAGAACATCTTGACATTCCTTCCTATCACCATTCTCAATTTTTTAATGAAACTTTGAAAATTTCTAAACCTACTCTTTTTCTGAAATTTATTATGTTTATAACCATGACTAAATAGCTGTTTGTTTCTCATTAGACCTTTGTTTTTTAGTTTGTTTTCTTTTGTCATAATTAAAAGATCGCTAAGAGTCAGGCACGACTGACTTCACTTTCACTTTTCACTTTCATGCATTGGAGAAGGAAATAGCAACCCACTCCAGTATTCTTGCCTGGAGAATCCCAGGGACAGAAGGGCCTAGTGGGCTGCCATCTATGGGGTCGCACAGAGTTGGACAGGACTGAAGCGACTTAGCAGCAGCAGAACATTTAGAGTAATCAGAACTAAGACATGCTTACTATTTCATAAACCATTACCAACTTTAAATATTAACAAATAATAAATAACCCAAACACAGAGAGCAAAGAATACAGCCTAGAGACAAAGTAAAAAGAGAAACAAAGCGCTCACAGTTAATCTACAAGCCATAAAACCAGGCCAGAAAAACCCTAAGTTGAAAATTTAAGAGATACTCTTAGTAGTATGAACATCAAAATAATTCTGATATTGAACCCTAAATCAGTATTTTCCTTTATAATTGGACTAACTGCTCAGATATCATTTTGAATAAGCCCAAAGTAAATGAAATCACAAGTGGTTCAGTGGCCTGAGCATAGTTAAGTACTCAGTGTGAGTTGAGTGAAATGATGCTGAGAAACCCATTTTGTCCATGGAAAGTTACACATTCTAAAACAATAAAATATACTTTGCAAAACTGTATCTAAAAACATATTCTTTCTGTTTGTATCTAAAAACAAAACAAAATTGTATCTAAAAATATATTATAATTTCTAAGCTTGGAAAGGATGGCAAATGGCACAGAAATGGTAAAATTTTCCCTTTCAAAATATCTCAATTACTTTTTCCTTTTTCACTATTTGCCAATGGTAGTAAATGATAACCAACTTGGATAAATAAACCTATCTTTCTTTCAAATAATTTTATGTCATTTCTGTAAAGAACCCTATATTATAGGGGAGCTTCTTTTCTTTAAAAAAGTGTAAAGTATTAGAAAAAGAAACCACTAGCTGAGTCATTTTAAGTAACATTCTAATTCTGAAAAAATCTCTCTGTTCTCTGAACATTTCAAAATCAAATATGAAAATCTGACAAGTTCAACATATCATTTGTTCATCCACTCAACATTATCTACTTTAGTAACTTTAAAATTTTTAGTGTATTAAAAACTATTACTTATCCTTGTTTTCTAGAATAATTGTTTTAGCGCAATAGGCATCAAGTAAGCAACGAATGCTGTGAAGTGTGGCTTAAGGGAACATAAAAGATATGATACAACCAGAAATTTTCTTTGTTAGTTTTATATAATTTCAAGCTATTTCAGGCTTGGCCAAACATAAGCAAAATTTACAAGCGTCACTGAAGAAGTAAATGTGTATGTAGAAATATAGTGTACAAAATAGTTTGCTTTTCCAAAAGTTAATAGTATTTAATTGTGATAAACTTAAAGTACTTACTCTAAAAGAGGTGGAAGTATTTCACAATTCAAAACAAAATCTCTGCATTCTGCATTGTCACCAGCAATATTACCAAGTGCCCAAACAGCCTTCAAAAAATAATAAAAAATATTCTTTTATGACAGTATCTTAAATAAGATTCTCTCTTAAGAATGAATGTTATTGTAAAAGGAAAAAACTGGTAAGTTTTCAAGATGTTAAAAACAACATGCTAGTAGACAAGAAAGGAAAACTTCAAAAGTATCTTTAATAATATTTTAGTCAAATTAAAATACAGGGCATTTAAAATTTTTTTCTTACATGCTAGTGAAATGTTTATTCTCTATAAGGAGGAGATAGTTTGTCTACTTTGAATCTACACGGAGAGACAAAATATAGTTGACCTTTGAACAATTTGGCAGTGAGGGGCATCAACCCCTGCACAGTAGAAAATCGATGTATAACTTTAAACTTGGCCCTCCTTACCCAAGATCACTTGCAGACTCAACCAACTTCAGATTGTGTAGTACTGCAGTATGTATTTATTGCAAAAAAAACAAAACAAAACTGTGTAAGTGAACCAACGCATTCAAACCTGTTTTGTTCAAGAGTCAACTATATATCTATTTAGGGAATTTTACAATTACCTATGCTAGAGGTTTGCTACTATGCCAAAGAATCCACTCACTGGGAAGGAACTGACTTGTAAAAGAAAAAAGGAAGGAGAGATAAAGCATAGTAAACTAAGGTAAAGCTAATGTGAGAACTGTCTTGAATCAATGCTTAAAAATAAGCTTAGAGATAGTCCAGGTTAAATAAATGACAGTAAAAGAACAATTGCTAGAGGTTTGCTACTATGCCAAAGAATCCACTCACTGGGAAGGAACTGACTTGTAAAAGAAAAAAGGAAGGAGAGATAAAGCATAGTAAACTAAGGTAAAGCTAATGTGAGAACTGTCTTGAATCAATGCTTAAAAATAAGCTTAGAGATAGTCCAGGTTAAATAAATGACAGTAAAAGAACAAATTGTTCATGTATTAAATTTCAATTAGATAAGAAATTACACGAATGCAAATGATCATTATATTTTCATTTCAAGTTTCTCATATAAGTACAAAAGCAGACATAAGTTAATTTTTCAACTAGGAAAATTATATTTTAAAATTTAAAATTTGCATCAATATTTTTAACATCTACTCTAGACCTAAGTTTATTTTTTACATTTTTAAGAAAAAGTTTTTAAAGTGATGACATTTTTCACCCTAGGAAGTATTTTGTTTGTGGCATATCAATTTTTATGACATTCTGGAAGTCAACTTTGAAATAATAATGGCACTTTAAAAGCTTTTGAGTATAATCATTTTTCCCTAATGAAATAATCAAGGCATATATTAATGTCAAGACATATTACTATCAAGACTGACACATAATAATGCTCACCACAATATTAACACCAATAAGCTAGAAATAACTCAACTATACAACTACTGAGGAATAGATAAATTATGGTAGCTACCTGAATGGACAATGAGTAATCAGTAAAATTTTCCTCAAGAATAATTACTGCCATAAGAAAAAGCTCTCAATACTATTGTTAAGTGGGAAAAATGTATATATAAACAAACAAATGGAACGGTAGTGAGATCTATGGATCAATTTGCATGAACATGAATCAGAAAAATAACAAAACATTTGACTTTCTCTAGATGGTAAAAATTTTATGTGATTAAATTTTCCCTGTTACAACAACTATGATAATTTATATATAAAGTCTAATCTAAAATGGTTTATTAAAAATAAAATGACACATTAAAAAGAAACAATAGAATAATCGACATACATGTAAAGAACAAAGAATCAGACTGGTTTAAAAGTCAGCCAGGTTTAAAACCTGCCTCAGCCCTTCGCTGTGACTTTGGATAAATTACTATCTTTCCTGGGTCTCAGTATGCTCTTCTATAAATGGGAATAGTAATTCTCAATAGCTGAAATCTATGTACAAAGGAGCCAGGATTATACCTAAAACAGTTCATTCTTCCTTCCAATTTGACACTAAACAGAAATTATTATATTCTAACAAATGTAATGCACAGGCAACTTGGTAAAAATGAAATTTCAAATCATAATCATAAATGGCACTTTCAAAAGAAATTAAAATCTAGTAGATAAAACAGTTCAAGTTAGAAACTTACCTGTTCTTGAACATCTTCATGCTCTGAATTAAGAAGTTTGATAAAAATTGGAACAGCCCCAGTTTCAATCACTACTTTGGTATGCAGAAAAGTTCCAGATGCTATATTAGTTAATGCCCACGCTGCTTCAAACTAAGGAAAAATAAAAGCAAAATAAATGAAAGCCCCAAAGAAACACCAGAAAGAGGAAGAAAGGAAGAAGAGAGGGAGTCAAGACTTAGCTGAATAAGTCTGAGAGAAAGAGTCACTTACGATTAATAAGATTCAATGTGAAATCAGATTTGATAGGTAAAATATTTTTTTTAAAAAGGCCTCTTCAATCTGGAAAAATAAGAACTGAGAAGAATAAAAATTTATAAAATCATGAACAATAAATGAACACATCTGATTTTATATTTCATAAGACCCCTGATGTTTACTATTAGGAAGCCAAGTATTCTAAATCAAGCAGTTTAAAACAAAATGATACACACTACTTAATTAATAGAATATTTATGGAACTTAGAATCATAAAAGGTTACTTTTGTTTCCCTAAGGATCATCTATTCCTAACCTCCTCACTTAAGAAATAAGAAAAACTAGAAAGCCATACATTTAGGTGGTTAGTTCAAGGTGAAAGAGGTCATTATTAGCAGAGCCACAAGAACTTGCAGAACTCTTTCAAGCAGCAGAGCCTCCGGTAAGTTACTCATAACAATCAGAATTCAGATATACTTATCTGTGATGGATTTATAATGATGCAATTGAGAAAAATTTAACTCGTGGTTCTCTAACAAGCTAGCAAATTAGACCTGCAAATTAAGGAGTGACAGTAGTGACAACAGCTTTAAAAATATGTGGCCCAGACAACTTCTCACATTAAGGTAGGCATTATTATGATCAATAAAAGTGTAATAAAAAGCACTGGTGAAAGGCATGAGAAGTACAGATAAGACTAGAGAAAATGATTGTATTTTTAAAAAGGAAAAAAAAGGGGGGCAGAGCTCCTATTCGACTCCACTAGATCTTTAGTATGTGGCAACAATGCCAATTCTTCTAATTTGTAAAAGAGAAGCCCCAAATCTTAGACTTCCATTTGAAATTCTCCAACTTCTGAAAGCCTGATATCTGAATTCATATATTTTAAAACATGTGCAGGCCAAACATGTAGGTCCCCAGTTTGAGGCCTCTCAATAAGTCCCCTACATATGAGCCTTCAAGATGCAGACTTTCAAAGATGTGAACGTATGTTCCATCAACATCAGGCAAGAGTGAAACTGCAGCTTAACCTCCATCTCCTATTATTGACAATCCTTCAGCTCTATCATCTCCCACTTCTCTCCCTCCTCCAGTCAGTAAACTCTTCTCGCCTGGCATGTCAGCCCCTGCCTGCCAGCTGCTGTACTACACTACTGTACTTTTCAAGGTTGTATACTATGAGATTAAAAATGTTTTATTTTTTGGTTGTTTTTAATGTATTATTTGTATGGGAAATATTATAAATCTTTTACAGTACAGTACTATATAGCCAATTGTGTTAGTTGGGTACCTAGGATAACTTTATTGGACTGATAAATGCACTCTCAGAACAAAACTTAGTATAGTTCAGTTCAGTTCATTCGCTCAGTCGTGTTGGACTCTTTGCGACCCTATGAACCGCAGTATACCAGGCTTCCCTGTCCATCACCAACTCCTGGAGTTCACCCAAACCATGTCCATCGAGTTGGTGATACCATTCAATTATCTCATCCTCTGTCATCCCCTTTTCCTCCTGCCCTCAATCTTTCTCAGCATCAGGGTCTTTTCAAATGAATCCGCTCTTCACATCAGGTGGCCGAAGTATTGGAGTTTCAGCTTCAGCATCAGTCCTTCCAATGAATATTCAGGACTGATTTCCTTTAGGATGGACTGGTTGGATCTCCTTGCAGTCCAAGGGACTCTCAAGAGTCTTCTCCAACAACACAGTTCAAAAGCATCAATTCTGTGCTCAGCTTTCTTTATAGTCCAACTCTCACATCCATACATGACTACTGGAAAAACCATAGCCTTGACTAGACAGATCTTTGTTGATAAAGTAATGTCTCTGCTTTTGAATATGCTATCTAGGTTGATCATAACTTTTCTTCCAAGAAGCAAGTGTCTTTTAATTTCATGGCTGCAATCACCATCTGCAGTGATTTTGGAGCCCCCTAAAATAAAGTCAGCCACTGTTTCCACTGTTTCCCCATCTATTTCCCATGAAGTGATGGGACCAGATGTCATAATCTTCATTTTCTGAATGTTGAGCTTTAAGCCAACTTTTTCACTCTCCTTTTTCACCTTCATCAAGACGCTCTTTGGCTCTTCTTCACTTTCTGCCATAAGGATGGTGTCATCTGCATACCTGAAGTTATTGATATTTCTCCTGGAAATCTTGATTCCAGCCTGTGCTTCTTCCAGTCCAGCATTTTTATTGATATTTCTCCTGGCAATCTTGATTCCAGCCTGTGCTTCTTCCAGCCCAGCGTTTCTCATGATGTACTCTGCATATAAGTTAAATAAGCAGGGTGACAATATACAGCCTTGATGTACTCCTTTTCCCATGTGGAACCAGTCTGTTGTTCCATGTCCACTTCTAACTGTTGCTTCCTGACCTGCATACAGATTTCTCAAGAGGCAGGTCAGGTGGTCTGGTATTCCCATCTCTTTCAGAATTTTCCAGTTTATTGTGATCCACACAGTCAAAGGCTTTGGCATAGTCAATAAAGCAGAAATAGATGTTTTTCTGGAACTCTCTTGCTTTTTCCATGATCCAGTGGATGTCGGCAATTTGATCTCTGGTTCCTCTGCCTTTTCTAAAACCAGCCTGAACATCTGGAAGTTCAGGGTTCATGTACTGCTGAAGCCTGGTTTGGAGAATTTTGAGCATTACTTTACTAGCGTGTGAGATGAGAGCAATTGTGTGGTAGTCTGAGCATTCTTTGGTACAGTTAGATCTATGGTTTGAACGACATATTTCATATTAACTTGGATAATATGGCACACTATATAGCTGCCCCAAGAACATACTGTTGAATTTCACTAGGTTTCAAGTATAATGATTAATTGGAGGTCAAAATGTCAACTTGCTCCAGTATTCTTGCCTGGAGAATTCCATGAACAGAGGAGCCTGGAAGGCTACAGTCCACAAGATTACAAAAAGACATGACTGAGTGACTAACACACACACAATGATTGATAAACACTCAAATCCTCAATATTCTTGAATACTGTGTGCTTTCTACACATGCTACTTTCACAACCTGAAATTACTTTTCCTTTTATTTAGCCTGTTAATCATTCCCCCTTAAGACTAGCTGTGTAACATTGTAAACGTAAGCTGTTATATTCTCTTTGTTCTCAAAGTACTTTGTATAAATTTCTGTTAGCACTAAGTGTACTATAGTATCACAGATCTATTTAGGTGTTTGTCTTCCCCAACAGAGTGAAGAATTTCTGCAAAGAGAAAAATATCTTACCAATCTGTAACTACAATGCCTTATACAATGTATTGTATAAACTAACATTCAATTTTATCTATTCATTTCTTCTTTCAGTCACTTAGAATTAAAGAGCCAAATAATAAACTGCTATCAGGAGGCTTAGGTTTTAGTTTGGACTTAGAGCTTACAAATAAAGTGAATGACCAAACCATGATTCCCAGCCCTTACAGCACTATTACATAAAGACTCTAGTTGATAGATAGATTTTAGGTGATTAATAATCCTTATAGCACTATCACTTAATTGACAATAAGACTATCCTTACTGTAAACATTCTCAGCATTTTTTATAAAGCTCATGATGGGTA
>SJYC01118017.1:0-15456 GCA_006408675.1 Madoqua kirkii | reverse complement strand
TTGTGAATATAAATACAGGTCTACTAAGACAAAGATATCTCTTAAAGATTCAAGGTAAAAATTTTACTTTGAAAATCTCCAAATTGCACTTTTAATAATTATATAACTATTACTTTAAATAATATTATATTTTTTTAAATAATTATATTTGTGACTATGTATTAAAATTTTAAAGAAAAGAATTCAGGATAGTGGCTCACTGGGTTGGAGATGGGGAAGAAGAGGAATAAAATTAAGGAGAACTGCAAAAATAACAAAAATAATAAAATAATTATGTTTAACAGCTAACAGCAAAAATGCTATTAAACATGTTCATCTTTGGAAAAGCCTTATGCAACATCTTTATAATTTTGTGAAAGTTTGAATAGTCTAACCAATTCCTTATAGATGAAATAGTATTAATATTTTTCAGTTTTGTCAAACTGCTATTCAAACTTCCATGAAAGATTTATTTAGGTGTCACCTGGGTTATATCACAGATGGCATGTAGGAAAACATTCAATGAGTCCGCCACATATTTCTGCTCTCATTTTTCTAAATGAACTATGAGAAATTATACAGGACCCAGTGCATTGCTGGCTTGTCTTTTAAGTAGAGTGACACCTTCACGAAGGTGTATTTTCCAGAATAGACATTGAGAATGAAGTGTAATATACAGTTATGAACTCCACACAGAATCTACATTTGATATTCCCGAGAGAGGACCTAAAACGTCCTTCAAACCACATAATGCTCATTAAGTAACTCTTACTTGTCAAACCACAGCTGGAAAAGTGGTGTTTGGAAATGCTAAATCAGCCAGCAGTTTTCCCAGGAAGTGAAATGTGGAGAGACTGTGAACACAGTTGTACAAAATTGCTTGGATGCAAAATTGCCCTTAATCAGGAGGAATAAGCCAGTAATTCAGAGGTAACGCGTCTAGGTATTCGACAGAGGTAACACACAGAGAATTGTGAAAAACCTTCATTAAGAAAAACACTGTGGCTGAGGACCTGGTTGCTAGGCAACCGAAAGCTCCTGCAGCAGCCTCTCTGGTAAACTACCACTTGGGGTGCCTGGCAACAGGCCACAGGCGCCGCCCAGCCCCTCCCCAGCCCCTCAGCAAGTGATCCAGATGCTTTTGTGTGTGTGGAAGGGAGAGATGTCATCTGCCATGATTCTATTACATTTGTAAAATCTGACACAACTTTGTGCCTAAGGACCTCCCGTTAGCTGGTTTAAAACACTAAATCGGAAGCTTAATTCTAATAAAGCAGATGGGCTTTCAGGAAATAAAGTGAAAATGATTGTGTATTGTGAGGCATGCAGCCTTTCTGAAATGAAGCCAGTTCCCACCTTCCTCTAATATGTAGGGCATCTGCAGTTTTTCTCTGTAAGTCATCCTCATACAAGGGCGAAGAGGGTCCCAGGCCTGGTGGACTCAGTGATGTTTCTAAGTCCCTGGACTTTCCCAGGTCTGTGTTGGTAGAAAGGGAAATTATACACATTAACAGCATAAAGTAGGGGCTTTCCAACATCTTAGGAAGTTCGATAGGAATTGGCTCGGATACAGGCTGTTCAGAGGCAAACGAGAATCAGCGACGAGAATGTTTTCTTTAAAATAACAAAGCAACTTCCCTCCAAGTCCCAGCACAGAAACAAATTACAGAAAAATTAATGCCAGCGGTCTTGTGGAGACCATAATAGAGCAGGATGCAGGAAAACAAAGGGCAAATGATGTGGAACTTTTTGGATTAGTAATCAGTAGTTTGCCTGAACTCCGGTGGAGAGGGTGTCCCTGGCGCCTGTAGTTGCTAGACACGGATCACTGCTGCTGCGTGCTCAGTTCTGTGCTGGGCTAAAGTGCAGGAGACCCATCCATCCAGGATGCCATCGTGCCCTGTGTCAGCCCATTAGCGGGGCTGACGCCATGCTACAGGTCCGTAGTGGGTGGTGGCCCAGAATTGGATGTTTGTGCTAGTGACCGTGTCCTGAGCACCACGTATCCCCAGTGCAGAGTTGCACGCCCACCCTTAGGCACTTCATCTCGGATATCTGTTGCCGGTCGCAGAGTCCTCTGATCTAGGCTGGTTCATGATAGGGTCGAGCTTAGACCTGAAAGAACTGCCCAACTGTAGGGCCCAGAAGGGCTGTGTTTTATGTGATGAGAGACACAAAACAGCCTCTGCCCATCAAAACGCACCCAACTTTTATACACAAAGCGTGGCCCAGTAAGGTCATATTGGAAAAGTGAAGTCGCTCAGGCGTGTCTGTCTCTTTGCAACCCCATGGACCGTAGCATGCCAGTCTCCTCTGTCCATGGGATTTTCTAGGCAAGGGTGCTGGAGTGGGTTGCCATTTCCTTCTCCAGAGGATCTTACTGACCCAAGGATTGAACCTGGGTCTCCCATATTGAGCCACCAGGGAAGCTACAAGGTCACAAGGTCACGTAAATAAATATTCTTATTGTCTAAAGACAGCAATCATTCCTGGGTCTGTCGTTGTCTCTGACTTGCTGGTTCATGTTTTCTGAAGATGGAAGACTGATAAGGATGGAGTTGATTCAAGGACACAAGGATTCTTCCTCCTTTGTAGGTCCCTGAGCATTCTCAGAATACAGGTTCCTCCATACCTGAACAACTTCTGTGTAAATATGTAGCTCAGATTAAAAGGCTGAAAGGCATAGATGAAAAGGCATGTGATGAAAAATGAAAAGAAATTCTCCTCTATGAAAAGACTTGTGTACCACATTATGTTCCAAGACAACACTTTAGTAAAAATGTGTTTACTGCACTCTAAGACCATTGGTTTCCACATGAATATACATCATTAAAATATGTGAGAAAGCAATTTAGTGAAAGCAGTTTCTGGGAAGAGCTATTGTAGGAGGTACAATAGGGAGCTCCTTCTAATAAGAGACTATAGTAATGGAATAATACATTCATCACAGGAAGCCATGAACGAGAATTGTGTTTTGTAACCCTGAGTCATGGAATATATTATTAATAACAAAATCAAGTCAAGTATCTACCCTCATTATTTTGTGTGATAACGACTATTCCTTTTTTTTTTAAGATGATTGATTTTGAAAGAACCCAAAGAGCATGTGAATTTCAAAATAAATTTTTTGAATTTTCTTTTCATTAACAAATGTGTATATATGTCTTGGATCTGGAATTTTAATTCAGTTGCTAGTGATTGTTCCTGTGACCAAGATTCATTCTCTTCCACCTACCATTAAATAATCTGTTATTGTTGTTGCTGCTGACGATATTCTGCCTAAACTAGAACACTTCCCAAAGCAAATTTCTTAGCTAAATCAAGTGGCGCTTTATAAGACTCTAGCAAACAGATAAGCATGAGATGATTCTCAAGATTGAAATCTCCGTGGATCCCCATGTGATTGTACCAAGAGCAGAGTGCTCATTGGAAATAGTCCATTAATTCATACACGGTCACAGTAAATCACAACATGGACTGCGCTATTGACTTTAAAGCCATCTTATTTAATTTTCACGATCATGTTGTGAAGTGGGTGCTGTTATTGTCTCTGCTTTGCAGATTTAAAAAGACAAGGAGTGGAAACTTAATTATTTGATCCAGTATTACGTACCTGGCGCATGGTGGAACTGGCACTCAAATCCAGCTTCCTCGGCCTTAAGGGTCTTTTTTTCCCCCATCAGTTTTGCCCATTGAGATCCTACCTCCTTTTAATTTAGTCATTACAGCCCCTGCCGTCAATGCACTATTTTTTTTTCTGGCATCTCTTCTCTTAATAAACAAAAAGTTTTCTTTTTGAATGAAAGGTGGAGAAAAGGCTACTTTCATACATTATTACCAAGACTGTAAATTGGAGCATCCTTTTTATGAACCAGTTTGGCAGTATGTATCAGAAGCCTTAAAAACATATGAACTATTTGACAAAGAGACTGCACTTCTAGTAATTTATCCTAAAAAATTCTGGACAATGCTCAAAGATATACATTTGAGAATGTTCATGGAAGCATTCTGGTAAAAAAAAAAAAAGAGAGAGAGAGCAAGAGACAGAGAGGAAGAAGATTAACTCTAGCAATAAATTATTGATTTTAAATTATAAAATTAGAATAAATGAATACCACTAAGTCATGAGTGAACTTTATTGATATGGAAATATTCAAATAACATATTAATGCAATAGAAACGTCTCATGTTTGTATGTACCTGTGTGTGGGCATAATACCAGGAAGGTTAACTCTGAGATGTTAGAGGTGGTTGTCTTTGGAGAATGCGTTTGCAATTTTTTTACAGCTCATACATATTTAATAGTAAGCCTGTAGTAATGATATAACTTGAGGGGAGCATTTTATGTTTTTAAAATGAACCAACTCATTGAACATTCAGACTGAGGCCACTTGTGCCCTTAGTTTCAGCCACAAGGGACAGAAAGCCTCAAAACATGGCTCATGTAAAATAGAGTTCCTTTCTCTCCCATGTAAAGTTGGAGTGTGCCATTCAAGGGTTGTTATGGTTGTCTGTGTTCTACAGATACAGAATCCTCCCACCTTTTTGCTCCAACCTTTCAAAACTTCCATTTCCAAAATTGCCTCCTTGTCTAAAATGGCTGCTGTAGTGCTAACCCTTACATCAATATTCCAGTGAGCAGGAAGGAAAAAAAACACAGAAAGTTTCTGCTTGCATTTCATGGATAGTGTATAATTACATGATTCAAGATGAGCTTCAAAATTGAAAAAGAATTAGTTCTTCTTTTTTTTTTTTTTTGATGGTCATAAAATCTTCTTACTTGGGAAGACAAGGAGAACAGATACGGAGTGACAACTGGCAGTCCCTGCCATACTCCCCTAGGAGCTTCAGTTCCATAGGATTTATGGCCCTGGATAACATGCTGTTGTTACATGTGTACCTCACGTAGCTACTGTTATATTAACCAAGCTAGATGTTGTGTATTCAGAGAACCAATGAGAAATTGACCATATTTGCATTTTCTATACTTTATGTCATACAAAGAAGTGACCTTGAGAGAACACGTTCACTAAAAATTAATTTGATTCATTTGATTTTGGTTGACTGGAAAAAAAATAATTTAACACAGAAAATTAGTCTGCTGCTGATGAAAGCAAATGTGTGCCCCAGGGATTTTTTGCCCCCTGATAAGAGAAGAGAGTGCTTATACAGAGAGTTCCCACCTAGTGACTGGCAGGATCGCTTTTGTCTTTTCTCCTTCAAAGGAGACTTCCAGACATTTGACAGGTATTTTAAAAGGCTGTTATACATATTGGCGTGTCACCCAATGTATGTATTCTGAGAATGAGCCTATTTGTGATGCCGGTGCTTGATTCTGTCACTAAGCATACCTTTTAAGATTCATTCTAAAGGGAATCAAAATCCTGTAAATGGGACAGCTGAAAAAAAATCATTTGTAATTGGGACCTTGAATCAGAGAACCTTTGTGTAAAGGTACGCCTCCACTTTGTCATTTTTAAAATACATATATGAGGACTTTCGTGGCAGGTCAGTGGTTAAGACTCAGTGCTTCCACTGCAGGGGGCCTGGGTTTGATCCCTGGTGGGAGATCTACAATCCTGCATGCCTCATGGGGAAAGAAAAAATGATCTACCACCTCTGTTACCAGGGGTTTGAAGTTATAAATCCTAGGTAATGGGATCTTGGCATCATCTCATATTTCCATCAATAATTACCCTTATGATCTCAGGGTCAGAGTAACAGGAAGATATAAATATGGCAAAGAAAGTTTTACGTGTGTGAAATAGTGAACTCGGACAGGAATAAAACAGTGAGTGCTTGTACTTGTGACTTTTCTTAAAAAAAAAAGAGCCATAATTCCACCCTATTCCACCACACTCGCACAGGCACACCTAAGGAATTGAAAAGAAAATAGATATTCGTGGGAAAATACGTATAAGTGGTAAATGCCTTTCAGCTGAGTGCATTATTGACAGATAACTAAATTTTGAAGTATTGCAGTGTAAGTTAGGTAACCTACACATCCAGCAAGTTCGTTGTCCGGTTCAATGACTGTCAAATTTTAGTATCCTGTACAATCCTGAATTTCATCATGTATATCTTTTAAGATTAAAAAAAAAAAACTACTTCTTCCCTTCATAAGTGTGTACATGAAGTTTTTGCTGAGCAGATTAATTGTGGCCTATGTAAGCTGATTTCACAAAGACTTTTAAGTGCTTTGTCATTCTCCTACCATTAAAATAGCCCTCCCCTCTTCCTCCAGGCTACATGCACATTTCTTATTTATCCTGAGAATGTTTTTCTTGTGGTTCAGTGAGAATTGTCCATTAAATAAAGATAAAATTTTGCCATTTTTTTTGTTAAAGCATGTCATGCTTTGGTATTCTAATTATCATTTTCTCTGAGATCTAATATATAATAACCAATAAAATGGGAATAAGATGCCTACGGTAAAGTCTTACGGAGAAGAATATTTGAGTAATTCTATGCAGAGCATATTCGAGGCAGAAAGGAACAGATACATAGCAAGTGCTCAATTAATGCAAGCCGTTATCCCTATTATTATTATGCACTTAAGTTTGCAGTGTTGAAATGAGCGTCACTGGAGTGACTCACGCTGTAAATATAAAAGTGTAAGAAGCAAATCTTTGATAACATAAAAATGTAAAAAGCTGGAGTCAGAGTTCTCGATGTTCCCTTGGAAGTGTTTCTGACTCATCTCCCTCTTTGTCTTGAAGATGTTTCATGAAGACGCTGCTGGCGGGTGGCAGCTGGTAGCCGTGGACGTCAACAAGCCCCAGGGACGTGCCCCAGCCTGCCTCCAGGTACGGAACAGTGCCGTTTCTAAAACTCACCCCACAAAAGTCTTTGACTTATTTTATACAGGGAAACCCATAGCGCTCCAAGCTCTAGATCTGCCCAAGTCTGTGGGCAGTATTTTGCTCCATCCTGTACCCCCAGGACCTAGCATCTCTTTAGAGACACATTAGGCATTTGGTAATTTTCTGGTGAACAAATGCACACGGGTAATAGACCAGTGGTACTGAATCAATGAGAAATTTTGTTGTCAAGTTGAATCTTATAAAACTTTTCTTCTCCAAAGGCCTGAGTTATTTGGAGGGAAGGGGCAGTCAAGATCATACTTCACTTACGTGGGTGCCTCACCGTGCTCCCGGGAAGGAACTATGTATAACGTACAGTCTGCTGTTCTTTGTCTCTGAGCTTTCTAAGCAACATGATGTAAGAAGGGTGGGTCGAGAAGATCCCCTGGAGAAGGGCATGGCAACCCACTCCAGTATTCTTGCTTGGAGAATTCCACAGACAGAGGAGCCTGGCAGGCTACAGTTCACGGAGTCGGAAAGAGTTGGACATGACTGAGCGACTAACACGCTTTCACCCATAATATGGGAAAGGGTTTATTACCTGCTCCAGGATGAGAACACACCTTCTGTCTTTCCTTTGGGTCCCTCTCCAGGTGGGGTCTGGTACATTTTCACGGATTGACAATTAAGAAGCAAAATATTGTCCTCTGAACCATTACCGTAGGCTTTACTTATATGGCGGTTTAATCATAAATTTATTTGTTTCTATTCATTAAAAGGATGGATCAGAAAAAGAGGAAGAGTTTATGAAGAATATCGATACTATTACATACCGTCCTACGCTTCTCTTCCTGTCGTATATTTGATGGTGACAATGCTGCAAATAATTCAGTTTATATTCCCCCCGTAGCTCAGTTGGTAAAGAATCTCCGCAGCGTGGGAGACCTGGGTTCAATCCCTGGATCGAGAAAAACCCCCTGGAGAAGGAAATGACAACCCACTTTGGTATTCTTGCCTGGAGAATCCCATCAACAGAAGAGCCTGGCGGGCTATAGTCCATGGGGTCTCAAGAGTCAGCCAAGACTTAGCTTCTCAACCATCATAACTACCTCTACTGCTGCTGTTACTACAGTAATAACAATAATAACAACCACTGTAGTAACAGCAGCTTCTTGCGTAAAGGGTACTTTCACTTACAAGATTCATTAATCCACCAGCTGATATTTACTAACACAAAGATAGCCCTGAACAAGACAAGCATGGCCCGTCTCTTCATGGAGCTTACAGGGTCCTACAGGGAGTGAGGAGAAAAACGAGCATTGAATTCTGCTCGGTCACGTCCCACTCTGTGGCCTCATGGACTCTAGCCCTCCAGACTTCTCTGTCCATGGAATTTTCCAGGCAAGAATAGTAAAACGGGTAGCCATGCCTTTCTCCAAGGCGTCTTCCAGGCCCAGGCATTGAACCCGCATCTCTTATGTCTCCTGTATTGACAGAGTCTTTGCCACTAGCGCCACCTGGGAAGGCACAGCGTTGAGCTAGCAATCCCGGGAATGATGGCTGTTCTAAAGAAGCAGCAGAGCGTGCTGTGGGCCTAGGTCATTTGCGGTCCTTGCTCCTTGGACTCAGTGGATGGCGCAGTATTTAAACCAAGACCAAGGGGACGGGGCAGGGAATGACTCATGGTGAGGCCAGTACAGCCCTGTGCTGTGGAAAGATTGGCATCACCTACTGGCCTCCACAGAGGAGGAAGTGGAGACCCAGATCGCCGCCTGAGTCCCCTGACCTCAACCAACATGGAGATGCCAGGTCTCATGCCTGGCCTTCTGGTTCCCTGTCCCTCTCTCTCTCCCGCTGAGAAAAAGGTGCCAAGGAAAACACTAATTTGTAACATAAATAAACAATCAGCCTGCTAGGCGCACCAAACCAGCGTCTTCTGTGCCCCAGAGGCACAGGCTTTTAAGTCTAGTCAGTGTGTGTTAAGCGATGCCTGGAGGCTGCCGTCTGGAATCGGGAGGCCCAGCCTCTGCACTGCGAAGATTTGATCGGGCAAGAGTTAGCGGGCAAAGAGGTGTGGCGGGGGTTACGGCACTGAGCACCGAGGTCGGTGGAGGAGGGGCCAGACCTGAGACCAGCCAGCACTGGGCAGACAGGAGACAGCCCTGAGTGGGTGTTGCGGCATGCCCGGTAAATTGTTGGAATGATGATACATGTGGTGTGAGACAGCGGAGAATGAGGCTCCCCTCAGCTCAGCATCCCACACGGGGTCCTGATCAGGTCCCATGCTTGATCCAGGAGGAGCCGATTTGAAAGAATATCAATGAAAAGCGTGATTGCCCAGGGGTCACCTGTTTGTATCGGGCATGACGAGACTGTGGCTAAAGAGAAAGGGAACACTTCTACTTCTGGGTGAAAAATGAATGAATTCTTAATTCACTTATTAAAGAGAAAGAAAAATAAGTCAAGAATAAGTATTGAAGGTACAATGGTCGTGAAATACTCACTCGGCTTTTACTAAGGATTAACGTCGTCTAAAACTAGGAAACAAGAAATTTTTCATCTGAACCACCCACTCGCTCACTGCCCCGCCCCCGCTCCATCCTGCCTGGAATGTCTTTCTGTCTGTCTTTCCCCGCTTCCCTGTGCTCTGCTGAGAGGCTCATGGTCTGGGGTCACCCCTTTTCCTGCCTTAGGTCCTGGTTATGGGAACAAGATGGCTGGAAGTGATGAGGAATGTGAATAAGCCAAACCCTATACCTGATTTCCTTTCATTTTTATTTTTTTCTCTTTTAGTTTTTGTTAATGTTGAATAGAAATTATTTTTACAACTAACCTTTTTTTAAAAAGTTGAGATATAATTCGGAGAGCTATAAAATTCACCAATTTAAAATGCATGATTCAGTGACCTTTAGTACATTCAAAGAGTTGTGTAACCATATATATGTCAGCTGATTTTTGACAGGGTACCAAAACTATTCAATACGGGAAAAAATTGTTTTTGCTGCTAATAGTTCTAGGACAACTGAATATCCACATGCGGAGGAATGAATTTGGACCCCTGTCTGATACACAAAAATTAATTCAGAGTGGATCACAGATCTAAATGTAAGAATAAAACTCTAAAACTCATGACACTAGCAAAAAGTAAAAGTAGCCCTCAAACAACGAGAGAAAATATTGCGAATCTGCTTCTGTTTGTGCTGCGACGATCAGAGCACAGGCCCACTCACAGAGCCTCTCAGCCTGCCTCCCAGCTGCAGATGTCCTTACTTTGTTCTGTGCCATAATATCCAAGACAGCATCTTTCCTATGATGTAATACTCAGGACAGCACCTTTCCTGAGGGTGAACAAACCACCCCATTGTAGCCTCTTAGAGAACAGGTTTTGAAGGTGGAGATATTTCAACTATGCTGCTGCTAAGTCGCTTCAGTCGTGTCTGACTCTGTGCGACCCCATTTCCTTCTCCAATGCATGAAAGTGAAAAGTGAAAGTGAAGTCGCTCAGTCGTGTCCGACTCTTAGCGACCCCATGGACTGTAGCCCACTAGGCTCCTCCATCCATGAGATTTTCCATGTCAGAGTACTGGAGTGGGGAGCCACTGCCTTCTCCTTCAACTATGCTACTTAGCATATAACCTTGAGCGTATTTCTGCACATGAGGGATAATACGTCCTCCTTGGCCTGTGAAAAATTCAGTGAGTATGTATGTTCTAGTCAAGAACTGTTTGGTTGCAAGGATCAGACCATATGATCTCAGGGAGCATTTGCTGTGAGTATAGCCAGGCCTGCTGGGGGGCTGGCTACATTTACACGATTTCTTATCTTTGTTTCTGTCGGTGCATTTGTCTCTATTTTCTCACCACAAAGACTAGCTTCCTCTTTTTTTTTTTTTTCATGCTTATTGCCCTAATATGGCAGATTATGACTGAGTTTGGTAACCTCCTGTTTAAGGATTTCAAAGATTCACCTCGGGACTTCCCAGGGGATCCAGTAACTGAAACTCTGTGCTTCCAATGCAGGGGGCCCAGGTTCAATCCCTGGTCAGGAAACTAGATCCAATACGCAACAACTTAGACCCGGTGCAGTCAAATAAATAATAAATATTAAAAAAAACAACAACAACAACAGAGACTCACCAGAAAACATCCAAAGGGGAGTCAGAAGCTGGGAGAAATTTTATCCAAACAGGGAGATTGGCCAGACGTAGGAGTTCATGGGAATTGAATACAAGCAGCAGGTTCATTTAAGCAAAGCACAAGGCTTCCCTGGGGCTTCCCAGGTGGTAGGCGTGAGCTCGATCCCTAGGTTGGAAGATCCCCTGGAGAAGGGCATGGCAACCCACTCTAGTGTTCTTGCCTGGAGAATCCCATGGACAGAAGAGCCTGGAATTCTACAAAGAGTCACAAAGAGTATCTACATAGGGTCACAAAGAGTCAGACACAACAGAAGTGACTTAGCGTGCCTGCGTGCATTGAGGCAATAATGTAATTCTTCTATGTGGTGTGGCCAAAACCATTTAGAAATTTTCTTTAAGTGTGTCTTTCAGTTTGAGTCTCAGAAAAGTGAAAAGTTACAATGGACTCTTTGCATATCAAACAGTCACTTAGCTGTTTGAACTCGATGTTAGCATCAGCGACGGCAGCTCTGACGAGGTAACCCTAATGCATGATAAATAGAAGGCGGCTAAACTGGAACCTCGTTCCTAGGCGGCTGCTGTGACTAGCCATTTTTCTCCCACCTCTCAGGTGGGAGTTTTCAGCTCCTGACAGTTTGACAGATGCGGCTGCTCCATTGTGCGTCTTCTTGCAACACACACCCAGTGATCTGTTATCCTCAAGAAAGTCAGTGACAGGAAAATGAAAGTATGCCTGAGACCTGGCCTGCCCGAGCTCAGTTCCTCTCCGGTGACGCCCCCTCGTGTGCCTCCTTCTATAAAGAGCAGAGATGATAGGCTTTTACCATAAGTAGGTCAAATTGTGGCAAAATTGTTCCTGTGATGTTTTAATGCTTTTTGAGGAAATTTCCATTGAAGGTGAAGATCGGAGGAGGGGTAGATTGTATGATACGTGTATTTAGAGAGAGAAAGAGACATCCTAGACACTTTGCTTTTTCTCTTTTTTTGGCCTTGCCACTCGGCATGCAGGATCTTAGTTCCCCAGCCAGGGATTGAACCTGTGCCCCTGGCAGTGGAAGCCCAGAGTCTTAACTGCTGGATCGCCAGGGAAGACCCCTTCTGTTCAGTTCAGTCACTGAGTTGTGTCCAACTCTTCAGGACTCCACGGACTGCAGCATGCTAGGCTTCCCTGTCCATCACCAACTCCCAGAGCTTACTGAGATTCATGCCCATCAAGTCAGTGATGCCATCCAACCATCTCATCCTCTGTCATCCCCTTCTCTTCATGCCTTCAATCTTGCCCAGCATCAGGGTCTTTTCCAATGAGTTGGCTCTTTATATCAGGTGGCCAAAATATTGAAGCTTCAGCTCCAGTATCAATCCTCCCAGTGAATATTCAGGACTGATTTCCATTAGGATGGATTGGTTTGATCCCCTTAGAAGACCCCTTAGGTGCTCCTTAAATATCTGTCTTCTTAATGAACCTTCCCATGAATTGGCAGATAATTCCAAGAACAGACTGAGCCCAGGAGAATGTAGGTTCTATCTGCAAGCGGTCCTCTTCCACCTTACTGTCCCATGTGGGAAGATGGGATGGTCCAGCCACAAGAGTATGGCCCAGGAAAAGCTCGGACCGTTGGCTAAATCTCCCAGAGACTCAGCTTCCTCACCTGAAAAAATGAGCGGTGTCTCTCAGCAGCTTATAAGAATGGAAACTGGCGCACATAAATACCTACCACCATGTGTGGGTTGCAGTGGGCCGCTCAGTCCATAGAGATGGCTGTTGTTATCCTGAGTGTACAGTTCTCTCCTAACTCTTTCACTTCGAGTGTCCTATTCCGTTCCAGGAAGTCAGCTCTCATGCACCCAGGTAGTCCAGTGACGTCACAGCCTTCCCTTCTCGCTTGCCTCGCCCTCCGACTGTTAGAAGTGTAAATCTCAGTGTCCAGCAGACACATGCCCAGGAGTTCTCATGGACATATCACCACCCACCCTGCCCACCTTTCCCTATATGGAAGCCAGGCTTTTCCTGCAACTCCAGAAACCTCTACACCAACCTGTAATGCACTGCTCAAGGTCCTCCCCCAATCTGACTGGTTTGCAACTCTGTTGTTAATTCAATCTTTGCACTTCTTCAAATCATTCCTCCCATCCCATGCTAAGATCCTTGCCCTGAAAATCAGATCATGGCTTCCTCTGTACAGTGACCTCTGACTCCTTGATTATATTCGATCGGTTTCTCTCTGCTTCTAGCTGTTTCCACTGTAGCTTTCACATGATAATCAGTGAGCACATATTGTGAGGAGGGTTATATGTGGATGTGTCCATGAGTGTGCTTTCATGCAGAAAAGCACACAATCTCACACTCAGCAGACACAAATTCTTACTTTCCCCTTACGCAGCTATTGGCGATCCCTCCCCAAAACACACACTCTCATCTTCATTTTATCTTTTTATTATTATTATTTTATTTTCTGTCTGCTCCATTCAATATGTCAGATCTTAGTTCCCTGACCAGGGATCAACCTACACTCCATCTACTGGAAGGTGAAGTCTTAATCACTGGACTGCCAAGGAAGTCCCTCATCCTCATTTTTCTAACTGTAGAACAGAAAACAGGCTTCCCCGGTGGCCCAGCTGGTGAAGAATCTGCCTGCAATGAGGGAGACCTGGGTTTGATCCCCTTGGTCTGGGAAGATCCCCTGGAGAAGGAAAAGGCTACCCGCTTCAGTATTCTGGCCTGGAGAAGTCCATGGACTATACATTCCATGGGGTCGCAAAGAGTTAGACACGACTGAACGACTTGTACTTTTGGAGGAGCATAAAACAGCTGGCTTGGAGAAATTCTCTTGTCAGGGGTCGGGGAGTGAGTGGAAGAAAAAAATTATTCTATAAAAGCACAGAATGAGAATTAAGAACAGGAAGAATAAAATAGCTAAAGGCAATACGGCACAAGATGTAAGAAGATAGATAGCTAAGAGTTTAATCCAAAAAGACCTACATGCGTAGTCACCTGAGCAGTCTTAAAACCAGTATGGCCAAATAAACTAAGGAGAGGGCTCATACAGAGATATTTAAATATATACTGCATTCTATATATATTCAATATATATGCATTTCAAATAGTAATTATACTCAGAATAGATACCAGCAGACTAACAAAAAGTAAAATGAAATTATTAGTGCTATTTTCTAATTTATTCACCTCTCTTACTGTGTTTAATGGTTCTTTTGTCTTTGATTTTTGAGCCTCATTGGAAGAAAGGAATATTCAGATCATCTTAAAATTTTTTGTTTCAGATGATCACAAACTAAATTCCTGTATCATTGTATATGTTCATCTTCTCGTTCAAGTAAGTCCTATACGAATGTCTAACAGATAGTCTTGGAAGACAAATTTCCATCAAATATTTGTGGCATTGTCACCTTTGGAAAAATGAGGGGTATTTGTTCTTGCAGGTCTTGATTTCTGGGGTTAAATATGCAGCTTCTTTAAACTGTCATCCAGGGTTTGAAATTGCCATGTATTTTCTCAGTGTTCACCATAATTGCTACCATCCTAGGGTCTGGAAAAGCAGCGTGACTGTCTCCCTGCCCTAAGGCTGATGACAGGTTTGGACGATGTAAAAAACTTCAGTCATTTTGTACTTGCTGTATTTCTGGTATGTTTTTTCCAAACTTGCAAATTTCTTAAATACGTGAAGGTTTTCAAAGTGAGTCTTACACTTTGAGGTACTATACAGCTTAAATTTTTTAATTGATTTCTACATTTATCAAATGTAACAACCTAACTCTTTTATGACACTGGATATAGAGTTATTTGAGAAAAACACCTAATCAACTTCATTTTCGAGTTTGTGATTTCCCTCTTGAATTTAAAACAAAAGTTTTATGTTCACCTGTCCACTATTGAAAACTAAAATAAAAAGAAACATATAAAAATAAATTTCAAGTGGTTCTGTATGTAGACATTTTAATTAGCTTTGGAATGTCAATTGGTAGACAAAACAAGGGAACATTTCTTGCAAGATGGGCTTGATGAAGGACAGAAATGGTATGGACCTAACAGAAGCAGAAGATATTAAGAAAAGATGGCAAGAATATACAGTTCTTTTTTGTACAGAAGAACTGTACAAAAAAGAGCTTCATGACCCAGATAACCACGATGGTGTGATCACTCACCTAGAGCCAGACATCCTGGAATGTGAAGTCAAGTGGGCCTTAGAAAGTATCACTACAAACAAAGCTAGTGGAGGTGATGGAATTCCAGTTGAGCTATGTCAAATCCTGAAAGATGATGCTGTTAAAGTGATGCACTCAATATGCCAGCAAATTTGGAGAACTCAGCAGTGGCCACAGGACTGGAAAAGGTCAGTTTTCATTCCAGTTCCAAAGAAAGGCAATGCCAAAGAATGCTCAAACTACTGCACAATTGCACTCATCTCACATGCTAGTAAAGTAATGCTGAAAATTCTCCAAGCCAGGCTTCAGCAATACGTGAACCATGAACTTCTAGCTGTTCAAGCTGGTTTTAGAAAAGGCAGAGGAACCAGAGATCAA
>SJYC01118015.1:0-27849 GCA_006408675.1 Madoqua kirkii | reverse complement strand
ATGATGGGACCAGATGCCATGATTTTAGTTTTCTAAATGTTGAGCTTTAAGCTGCGACTGGCTCACTTAGTGCGGCTGAGAGGAGCTACCCCACATCCGAGGCCAGGGGCAGAAGCCAGGAGGACCCCATGCCCGAGGGGCAGCAGTCAAGAGGAGTTACCCTATGTCCGAGGTCAGGGGCAGCAGTCGAGAATGCCAGGCTGCGACGACGCGGGAATGGCCAAGAGGAGCTACCCGAGTCTGAGGTCAGGGGCGGCAGCCAAGAAGAGCTACTCCACGTTTCAGGCCAGGGGCGGTAGCCAGGAGGAGCAACCCCATATCCAAGGAGCGGTGGCTGCCTGGGCGCAGGAGGGCCTAGAGGAGCTATTCCATGTTCAAGGTCAGGAGGGACGGTGGTGAGGAGATACCCCTCGTCCAAGGTAAGGAACAGTGGCTGTCAGCAGTCGAGAATGCCAGGCTGCGACGACGCGGGAATGGCCAAGAGGAGCTACCCGAGTCTGAGGTCAGGGGCGGCAGCCAAGAAGAGCTACTCCACGTTTCAGGCCAGGGGCGGTAGCCAGGAGGAGCAACCCCATATCCAAGGAGCGGTGGCTGCCTGGGCGCAGGAGGGCCTAGAGGAGCTATTCCATGTTCAAGGTCAGGAGGGACGGTGGTGAGGAGATACCCCTCGTCCAAGGTAAGGAACAGTGGCTGTGCTTTGCTGGAGCAGCCATGAAGAGATACCCTATGTTCAAGGTAAGAGAAACCCAAGTAAGATGGTAGGTGTTGAAAGAGGGCATCAGAGGGCAAACACACTGAAACCATACTCACAGAAAACTAGTCAATCTAATCACACTAGGACCACAGCCTTGTCTAACTCAGTGAAACTAAGCCATGCCCATGAGGCCACCCAAGATGGGCAGGTCTTGATGGAGAGGTTTGACAGAATGTAATCCAATGGAGAAGGGAATGGCAAACCACTTCAGTATTCTTGCCTTGAGAACTCCATGAACAGTATGAAAAGGCAAAATGATAGGATACTGAAAGAGGAACTCCCCAGGTCGGTAGGTGCCCGATATGCTACGGAGATCAGTGGAGAAATAACTCCAGAAAGAATGAAGGGATGGAGCCAAAGGAAAAACAATATCCAACTGTGGATGTGACTGGTGATAGAAGAAAGGTCTAATGCTGTAAAGAGCAATATTGCATAGGAACCTGGAATGTCAGGTCCATGAATCAAGGCAAATTGGAAGTGGTCAAACAGGAGATGGCAAGGGTGAAGTGGGAAGCCCTTAGGGCTATTCAAATGATCTATTTAATATCTGATGAGTTGGGGGTAGTATGTGCTTTCCAAGGACTGATCCACTTTATCAGAGGCATTGATTTATGTGTGAAGAGTTGTCACAGTGTTCTTTTATTATCCTTTTGATGTCTGCAGAGTCTGCAGTGATATCCCTGCCTTTAGTCTTCATTCTCCCTTCTTCCTTTTGTTAGTCTTGCCAGAAGTTTGTCAATTTTATTGACCTTTTCAAGGAAGCAGCTCCTTCTTTCCTTGACTTTTCTCCATTTTCAAAAATGATCTTCAGTTTTATTTATTTCTCCCCTTTATTATTTCTTTTTCTCTGCTTATTTGGGGTTTATTTCACTTTCTTTTTTCCTAAGTTCTTGAGGTAGGAGCTTTTATTACTGATCTGAAGCTTTTCTTACTTTCCATTGTAAGCACTTAGTGCTATAAATGACTGTCTTACCCTGAATTGTGGCACAAATTTTGATATCCCCTATTTCCATTTTTACTCAGCTCAATGGACTTTTTGACATCCCTTGAGACTATCTCTTTGACTCATGAATTCTTTGGAAGCATCTTGTTTATTTTCCAAATGTTTAGAGATTTTTCTGCTGTATTTCTGTTATTGATTTCTAGGTTTACTTCATTGTGTTTGAAGAGCATACTCCGTGTAATTTCAGTTGTTTTAAATCTGTTGAAATTGGTTTTTGTGTGTGTTTGCTTTTTTATTTTTTTGAGTATTAATGGCCCAGAGTATGGTCTATCTTAGCACATGTCCTGTGGGCACTTGAAAAGAATGTGTATTCTGCTGGTGTTGAGTAGAGTGTTCTATAAATGTCAATTAGACCCTGTTTGTTGTTGTTAAGCTCTTTAATGTCCTTACTGATTTTCTGTCTAATTGTTAGTCTAATAGTTTTCTCAGTTATTGAGAGAATATGTTAAAGTCTCCAAAGATAAATTAGAATTTGTCTCTGCCTCAGTTCTATCCAGTTTTACTTCATACATTTTGCAGCTGTGTTTTTTGTTGCATACACAGTTAAAACGGCTATCTTCTTATTGAACTGACTTTGTAATCATTATATAATGTCCTTCTCTGCCTCTGGTAATTTTCTTTCTTCTGATGTCACTTTATCTGATATTACTATCACCACTCCTGATTAGTTTAGAAAATTTCATTTTTGTCTGGGACTCCAATGATGTAAATGTTAGATATTTGTTATAATCTCACATGTCTCCAAGGTTCCTTTAATTATATTTTCAATCTATTTCCTCTCTGTTGTTCAGATTTGGTAATTTCTACTATTCTATTCTCAAGTTCTCTGATTCTTTCTTTTGTTCTCTAATTCTACTGCTGAACTCATTCACTGAGTTTTTTGTTTGTTTTTGTTTTTAAGTTCAGTTACTGTATTTTCAGTTCTAAAATTTCCATCTGATATTTTTTTAATAGTTCTCTACCTCTTGCTGAGGCTCTGTATTCCTTTTCCCAGCTTTCTATGTTTTATTTTCCTTCAAGCATATCATGTTTGCATGTTGAAGCATCTGTAGGATGGCTACTTTAAGATCCTTGTTATATATCTAACATTTTTGTCATGTTAGTTTTGGCATCTGTTGATGCCTTTTCTTGTTCAGTTTGAGATCTTCCTAGTCCTTGGTATGGTAAGTGATCTGACTGAAACCTAAGAAATTTGAGTGTTATGTTATGAGACTCTGCATCTTACTTAAGCTTTCTGTTTTAGGTTGTTTCTTTAGAAACTCCTCTGGCAAGAGAAAGTAGGCGCTATTGTCTACTTGCCAGATGGGGACGGAAGTCCAGATTTCCTGTCTTGCCTCTTTGACACCTGAGGTGGTGGGAACTCCTTATTTCTGCTGATTGCGTGTGGAAGTTCCAGATCCCCATGCTGGACTCCACTGGCACCTTCCTGGGTGTGAGACACAGGAGCGCTGCATTACTGCTCCTTATGTGGCCTCTGGGATGTCATGGGGGGGGTGCGGGCTCATTTCTCCCCCCTGCTTGGTTTTCTTTGACATCAGTTGAGGTTGATGGGGTGGCAGATTGGGGCACATTTTTATCGCCTTATGAGGATGTCACCCTAGGCTTCCTGACTGGTTGGTATGGGTGAGGCTGGAATGATGATTTTTCTGGAATAGAGTGGTTATTGTCTACAAGTTGTTTGTCTTTCTCAGTCCCTTTCCAAGTCCACTGGCTAGAGGAAGCAAGCTTTTGTGGAGCCTTTTGTATCTATGCTTGTTGGCATTTCTTGGCTGCTGGCTTCTTTAGCTCTAAGTCTGGAATGTATGAGGCAAACAATACAAAACAAAACAAACAACAAGAAAACCCCAAACCAAAGCAAAAGAAAACAAAAAACCCGGGGGAACTTGCCATCATGTCGTTTCTTGGATTTTGAGGTCCCTAGTCAATTTGCCTTCTCTCCCCTTTCCATCTTTGAATGTTTGTTTTATGTATAATATCCAGGGCCTTTAGTTGTACTTTGCAGAAGAAATAGGGAAAGTACAATATATCTACTCATAGCTGCTGAGAAGTGGAATTGCTTGGTCAGGAACTGTATGTGTTTTAAGGTTAAGGTTACCTTCTAAGATGGTGGGCTCATTCACACTCTCATTAACTGAGTATGCAATTACCCCTTCCCCGTATAGTCTTGCAATATGCAGTACCCTCAAACTTTAGAAATGTTACCAATTTTACGTGAAAAAATAACCTGTCATTACTTCATCCTGAAATTTCTTCTATTACTAGTGAAAGCAAATATCCTTTTCATAGACGTGTTGATTGATTACTTGGATTTTGCATTTTAATAAGGGAGAGGAACAAAAGGCAAGCAAGCCAAGTAAGCAGGTAATTTTAGAGTGATAAGTATTATGAAGAAAATAAAATAGAGTAGTGGACAAAAGTATTTGTGATTTAAGAAATTTGGGCCTCATCGTAGGAAAAAGATGTGACTGTGAGAGGTAGTAACAGGGTGCTTAGCCGGGGTTGCATATGGTGTGGTCTCTCATAGTAGGAGTCTGTCCAGAGGCTTATGGCAAGGAGGCCACATCCAGAGGGGAACTCCTGGGGGACCAGAGATGAGGTTTTAGGTCTACATGGCGTCACTCAGCATCAGGGTGAGGAATTCCTGGATCAGAGACTTTGGAAGAGCAATATAAATATAAATATATTAGTTGCTCAATCATGTCCAACTTTTTGCGACCCCATGGCTGTAGCCCGCCAGGCTCCTCTGTTCATGGGATTCTCTAGGCAAAATACTGCAGTGGGTTGCCATTTCCTAGTAGCTTAGTTTTTGCTTCTGTTTTTTTCTGGGTGCACCATGCAGGATGCAGGATCTTAATTCCCTGACCAGGATGAAACCAGCCCCCCTGCAGTGGAAGCATGAAGCCTTAACCACTGGGTCACCAGGGACTCGCTAGTAGCTTTGGTCTTATAAACTCAAGCCCTATCTTGTCAATGATTAGTAGATACTAGGTGTAGTTTTGTGGAGTATGCAAATCAATCAGGCCTTAATTAACTAAAATTCGCCCGGTGGTTTTTAAAAATTGGTAGATGTATAAAAATTTGAGTTTGGTGGGCTTTGAGTTAACAGGTCTCAAACCTAGGGGCCAATATGCAGTGGCTGTCTTTGGCTGATTTAAAAAACAAAGAGCTATGGGGTCAGAGGACTCCTTTAGACGGGGCAGTTAGGGAAAGCTTCTCTGAAGAGGGGACTTTGAGCTGACACCCGAGGAATGAGAGGGAGGCAGCTGTGAGAAGATACAAAGGCCTTGGAAGTGGGAAAAAGCTTTGCCTGTGTGTTCAAGAGACAGAACAAAGCCGGAGGGGCTGGATCCGCGTGAACAAAGATGGGCCCATGATCAATGAGATGAGGTGGGAGGACAGAACAGGGCATAGGAGATGCTGGTAGGCCAGGATAAGGAGTGGGCTTCTTTTTTTAAGTCCAGTACAAAGCCTTTGGAGGATTTTGATTAATATTTTAAATATTCCGGTTTATCTTTGGAAAAAACTCGGGCTGCCATGTGGGGGAGGAAGTGGGGACAGGGAAAGCAGGGAGACTCATGAGGAGACTCTAGGTGATTGAAGATGGTGGCTTGTATTGGGAGGTGGAGCGGAAACGGAGCAAAGAGCCGCTGGCGGGCGCTGGGGTGCAGTCAGAGGACTTGGGGATGGGTGGGCTGAGGAGATGATCAAGGATGATGGGGGTGGGGGGATGGGGTTCCATTTCCTGCTATGGAGTAGTCCAGGAGAGGAGCAAGTGTGGCTGAAATCAAGAATTGCCAGTGTGAGTCTCATCCTCCTTGCTGTGTGGATGCTGGGGGGGCAGGGGGTGGCAAGATGATTCTTCACTGGGCTGTTGGCTCTAGAGATGACCTGTTCTCATGTATGGATTTCACTGGGGCATCTGGACTATGTGCAGAAGACTCCAGAGGACTCTGTGTAGCCAACCAAGAAAATGAGATACCAACCGGTAAACTGTTACTCGATTAAGGAGTAAAAATACCTTCTAAATTAGCCTCTGCTGACTGCATGTGAATTACAGTTCCATTTAAATGGCATCTTCTTAAAGGCAGGGTGGTGGGGGGCTTGGGTGGGATAAGGGAGGGCGATGGCAGTGTCTCACACCACACAGGGCATGCCCACATCTGTCTCCTCCCAAGAGGCCCATGTTGTTTCTGCTCTCTCTGTATTACAGGTGGAGAATCTGAGTCTCCAGAGGGGAAATAACTTGGCCATGATCTCAGAGCCTGTAAGCAGCAGTGCCAGGTCAGAATCCTGCTCTTTGGTCTCCAAAGCCTCTTCCTTTATTTTACCATCCCTGTCACGTGCACACCTTTCTCTATTCCTTCATTTGCTTTAACTTGGTTTAAGTTCAAATTCAATCCCCTAACTCATTTGACAGACCAGAAGGTCAGCGTTGGTCATTAGGGGAGCAGCCTGCCCCTTGGTTTAAGGCAAAGACCACACATTCTTAGGCCTTATCACAGCTTCCGAGGGATCTGCATTCTCACTAGGTGGGCATCAGTGGTGCCTGTCAATCACCATGGAGACATCCCCAGTTCTGGCTCCAGCAGAACTTGTAGTTCTGAGGTTTCTATGCTGCCCAAGGGATTCAAGGGACTTTGTCAAGTTGGAGCCCATTCCAGATTGAGAAAGCCTCTCCCGCTCCTCCCTGGCCAATAAAATCCTGCCTGCCTGTCACTGAAACCTAAGCAGCCTGCCTGCTGCCCTGCCTCGGCCTCTCTGTGAGTCAAGGAGCACAAAGTTGCCAACTTGCATGAGATGCAGGAAGAGAAAAACCTCTCTTTGAGCAAAAAGCACAAGTGATTATCTCCATCAATTATCCAGGAACACTTCTTTCACTTCTCTTGAGCTGGGCCCTGTCCCAGGTTATGGTGGAGCATGTTGAAACATGTCACAGCAGCCCACACTGATAGCTTATTCTTATTTTTGTTGTACATATCAAACTTATACTGAATTAGTTGTTCAGTCGCTAAGGCGTGTCCACCTCTTTGCGACCCCATGAACTACAGTATGCCAGGCTTCCCTGTCATTCACTTTCTCCCTATTTGCTCAAATTCATGTCCACTGAGTCAGTGATGCCATCCAGCCATCTCATCCTCTGTCACTCCCTTCTCCTCTTGCCCTCAATCTTTCCCGGTATCAGGGTCTTTTCCAATGAGTTGGCTCATCAAATCAGGTGGCCAAAGCATTGGAACTTCAGCTTCAGCATCAGTCCTTCCAGTGAGTGCTCAGGCTTGATGTCTCTTATGACTGACTGCTTTGAGCTCCCTGCCATCCAAGGGACTCTCAAGAGTCTTCAGCATCACAGTTTGAAAGCATCAGTTCTTCAGTGTTCAGTCTTCTTTATGGTCCAACTCACATCCATATATGATTACTGGAAAAACCATAGCTTGGACTATACAGAGCCTTGTTGGCAAAGTGATGTCTCTGCTTTTTAATGTGCTGTCTAGGTTTGTCACAGTTTTTCTTCCAAGGAGCAAGAGTCTTTAATTTCCTGGGTGCAGTTACCACCCACAGTGATTTTGGACCCCAAGAAATTGAAATCTATCTGGGTCATTAAGACCTTTCTTGTATAGTTCTTCTGTGTATTCTTGCCACCACTTCTTAATCTCTTCTGCCTCTGTTAGATCCTTACTATTTCTGTCCTTTATTGTGTCCATCCTTACACGAACTGTTCCTTTGGTATCTCTAATTTTCTAAGAGATCTCTAGTCTTTCTCGTCCTATTGTTTTCCTCTGTTTCTTTACACTGTTCATTTAAGAAGGCTTTCTTATCTCTCCTTGTTGTTCTCTGGAACTCCGCATTCAGTAGGGTGTATCTTTCCCTTTCTCTCTTGCTTTTCCTTCTCTTTCTTCCTTAGCTGTTTGTAAATCCTCCTCAGACGGCCACTTTGTCTTCTTGTATTTATTTTTCTTTGGGATGGTTTTGGTCACCACATCCTGTACAATGTTATGACCCTTTATCTATAGTTCTTCAGGCACTCTATCAAATCTAAAGCCTTGAATCTGTTCATCACTTTCACTGTGTAATCATAAAGAATTTTATTTAGGTCATACCAATGGCTTAGTAGCCTTCCCTACTGTCTTCTATTTAGGCCTGAATTTGGCAATAAAGACCTCATGATCTGAGCCACAGTCAGCTCCAAGTCTTGGTTTTGCTGACTGTGTAGAGCTTCTCCATCTTTGGCTGCAAACAGCATAGTCAATCTGAGTTTGATATTGACCATCTGGTGATATTCATGTGTAGAGTCATCTCTTGTGTTTTTGGGAAAGGATGATTGCCATGACCAGCATGTTCTCTTGACAAAACTCTGTTAGATTTTGCCCTGCTTCATTTTGTACTCCAAGGCCAAATTTGCCTGTAACTCTGGATATCTCTTGACTTTCTATTTTGTATTTCAATCCCCTGTGATGGAAAGGACATCTTTTTTTTTGTTAGTTCTAAAAGATCTTGTAGGCCTTCATGGAGCCAATCAATTTCAGCTTCTTTAGCATAAAGAAGTATTTAATAACCATCATATATCCATTACCCCATTTTCAACAGCTCCTGGCTATTCTTGTTTAATCTATACCTCTATCCATGCTCTCTCTTCCATACAATTTTGAAGCAAATCGCAGACCTAGTATCGTTTCACCGATACATATTTCAGTTTGTGTCTATAAGAAGTGCACATATATAAGTACATATATAAATATATATTTACATTGAAGTATATCTTTGCCATTCCATGGACTGTGGCCCACCACTCTCCTCTGTCAGTGGAATTCTCCAGGCAAGAATACTGGAGTAGGTAGCCATTTCCTTCTCCAGGGGCTCTCCTGACTGAGGGATCAAACCTGGGTCTCCTGCATTGCAAGCAAATTCTTTACTGTCTGAGCCACCAGGAAAGCCCACATAATTAAGTTACAATATTACATTAGTGTCAGGTGTATAAAATAAATAAGCAACAAGGACAGATATATTTTTAGAGGAAGAAAAACTCCCCAGTTGAAAACCTTTACTTATTTGGAAATGGAGGACCATGATCCCCAGGGAGAGATGGGAGGTTCCAAGCTCTTCCTGATCCTTCCACTGTGCAGGCTGATCAAGTTCTGTCCCCTTACTGCCTCCTTTGCCTCATCAGCAAAATGCACATGAAAGTATCCACTTTACAGATGAGAAAACTGTGGCCCAGAGAGGAACAGGACTTTTCCAAAGTTACCAGATTTTAAAGTACTTAAGCTAGCTGGAGAAAAGGTCACTTAAGCAGGCTAATAGTCTCTTCAAATCAGTATTTGTTAAATACTTGGTCAAGATTTATTTAGAGGTGATGGTTAGTGTTGCCCAAATTAGGATGAAGAAAGGGGGTTCTGGGAGCTGCCTCAGTCTGTCCTTCACTCCAGCAGTTCCATTCTAGTCCCAGCTTGTATAACTTACCTGGCAGAAATCCTGCAGTTACCCTGCCCTTTGAAGGCAGTTTAGCAACTGTTTGTTATTCGGTCAGCCAGGGCTGGGGGGTGGGAGCGTTTCACTGTTGCCCCAGCTTCTTCAGTGATTCCTCTCAGTCTCACAGAGTTCTCTCACCGAGATGAGTAGAGGTGATGCAAGTGACAGAAAACCCAACTCAATCATCTCAGCAAAAGGGAAAACGTATTGGTCAATATAAGACCAGTAGAATCGCCTTCAGGCTTGGTTGGGTCCGGGAGGAATCTTTCACTTTCCCATTCTGGCCTTGATTTCCCTGGGGTGGGCGCCCTTCTCAGGCAGGCTCTGCCCTCTGGGGCGGGATGCTGGCCTATTTCTGGCTTACATCATCTCCTTTCATCAGCCCAGCTGAAGGGAGAGATTCTCTTTCCTCGCCGTCATTGGCTCCTTTTGGGTCACATGCTTTTGCCTGAGCCAATCACCATGGCCTGGAGTTGAGGTATCCTGGTTGGATTAGATCCAGATCATCTGGGGTGGGTCAGCCTCTCACAAACCCCAGTGGAGTGGGGATAGAGGATTTTAATTCCCAGAGGAGAGTCAGTAGGTTGCCTGAGGAAGAGGGGTAGACACTGAGCAGCAAATGATGGATTTCCACTCTCCAGTTATATTTCTAGCGATGTTTGATGCCTCTTAGTTGAGCTCTGGGCAACCACCAGCTGCTCTGTCCTTTACAGCAGCGCTGGCTTTGTCGGAGCTATAATTAGAGGCCGGGAACTCCCGGCTCTCAGCCTGTGCTCTTCATGACCTTTCCCTCCCACTTGCTGCAGGTACGGTCTACAGACAAACTGCCGGGGGCAGCTGTTCTCCGGGCAGGGCCGCCTGTGGCAGGCCTGCCTCTCATCTTGACCAAAAGCAACTCTCAGCCTCTTAACCTGAGAATCAGGGAGCTCTTTCCTATTGAAACTGTCGTCTGGTTTGCCATGACCTTGAGCAGGCGCTTCACATTTCGGAGCCTCAGCTGTATATTTTAAAACATCTGTAAAATGGAGCTAGTAGTGATACCTATCTCCCAGGGATGTGAGATGCTAAAATGAGCTTATGATTTGTAAATGAGTGTAAAAATGGAAAGAATCATACTCACCATTACTATTGCTACCTGCTTCTTCCTCCGGGGAAATTTTTTTTCTCAGCCTACCTGTTTTTTTTTTCCCCTCCTTTTCCCCAAGGGGAGCAGCCACTCGCTCACGGCTTTGATCAAGATGAGTTTTGATGGCTTGGAAGCTTTCAGAGCCTCCCACTCTTCCTCCTCTCATCCTGCTGAGCTGACAATTTCGTATGACATCAATTCCTCTGACAGCCGTGTAAACAGATGGTGGTCCCCGCTGCCCGGGGTGCTGGGGGGAACGATACCATGGTAACCCGCTAAACTGCGACAGGTGCCAGGACGGGGGGAAATCCAGGGCCTTCAGACGTGCACGCACATGGCTCCAGCAGCAGGCCCTGGGTTACAGGTTTATCTCAGACACAGGGAGGTGCCACTGGCCCTGTGGCAGCAAGGTCGTGGGCTCGAGGGAGAACCCGCCCCCTTCCAGCCATGTGACCATAGTTAAATCACTTCCTCTCACCTGGTCCAGGGGAGATAAGTAAACAGCCTTATCCTAGAGTCAGCAAGGCTGTGGATGAACATGCCTGACTCTAGAATGGGTGTGTTGCTGGTGCCCAATAAACGTTTGTTGAATGAATAAAAAAATGAGTGAAAGAGACCCAGAAGATCAGCTCCGTAGAAGCTGGTTGGAAATGGGGCTCCTGGCAGGTACTGGCTGGAAAAGTCAAAGTGCGCGGATATTTGGGATCTGGCCACCACCGCAGCTCTTTCTCTGAATAGTTGGGACCCAATGCTTTGCAAGCGGTGGGATCCCATTCCCAAGAGCCCCCAGGCCAGGGAGGATAAGCACTCACTGCCAGCTGGCAAACTGGTGAGTGGACCTAGTTTTTGTAAGTCTGCTTGCTTAATTGCCTTAGTTTCCCAGATTGTCCTCTCGTCCCTGCTGGGCTTGGAGCTCTGCTTTAAACTGTGGGCTATTCCAGGCTCAGAGAGAGACAGGACTTGACTAAGGCTACACAGCTAACCATACAAACCGCCTGAACCTGCGGGGCCTCTCTCATTCTACAGCCAGGCTTGGTGTGGGTGTGGATGTGACCTCCCAGTCTGCCGTCAGCCCTGTGAGCCCTGCTGTCTCACATGGTGGCCCCAGACCAGCCCCCTCCCCTCCCCTTTCTCGCTGTCTTCCTCTTGCTCCGCATGCATGCCTGCTGGGTTTGCCCCCTTTCCGAATGTGCTTAGTCACTCAATCACGTCCGACTCTTTGAGACCCCGTGGACTGTAGTCCGCCAGGCTCCTCTGTCCATGGGGGTTCTCCAGACAAGAATACTGGAGTGGGGTTGCCTTTCTCCAGGGGATCTTCCCAACCCAGGGATCAAACTCAGGTCTCCCGAACTGCAGGCAGATTCTTTACCATCTGAACCACCAGGAGAGCTCTGCCCGAATACCAAGTATCGGAAGGAAGCAGAGCTCAAGCTCAGAGTCAGCCTAACTTGGCCAGCTAGCTACAGCCTTGGGCCAGTGACTTCAGATTTGGAAGTCAGTTCCTTCATAAGTCAATGGAGAAAGAGAATTTAATAGGTGGATTAGATTAGATAATTCCTGCAAAGTGTGTGGAAGAGTACCTGGCACATAGCTAACTTCCGATAACTGGTAGTGATTTTTGCTGGTATGAAGACAGGATCTCTCTTCCCTGTGGAAAGGTTGCTTTCCGCCAATGGGACTGACTTCACGCAGGATGCACAGGGGCAGAAGCACAGGTAGAGGAGACAGCAGGACGTGAGTCAGATGCATGACCCCCAGCAAGCCCTCTACCTTCTCTGTAAAAGAGGTCCGATGACCCCGACCTACAGAGTCGCTGGGATGGGCGTGTGGAGCAGAGCAGGGGCCCGTTCATGCGAGCATGATGCTGACGGTGGTACATTCTCCTGGAGCAAGGGCTGTTTTGATGCCACTGAGTGCCAGGATCCCTCGCATTGCGCCCCAGGGAGGTGGCAGCATGGCGGCCTCTGCTTGCCTCCCTCTAGGGACAGATAACTCATTCCTGAGTGGCTGGATAGCTCTGCTAGAAGCTGAACCTCTGTGGAGCTCAGATTTGCTGTGTGGGTGGCGCTAATGGTAAAGAACCCAACTGCCAGTGCAGAAGACATAAGGGACGCAGGTTTGATTCCTGGGTCAGGAAGATCCCCTGAAGAAGGAAACAGAGGGCTGTTTTGATGCCACTGAGTGCCAGGATCCCTCGCATTGCGCCCCAGGGAGGTGGCAGCATGGCGGCCTCTGCTTGCCTCCCTCTAGGGACAGATAACTCATTCCTGAGTGGCTGGATAGCTCTGCTAGAAGCTGAACCTCTGTGGAGCTCAGATTTGCTGTGTGGGTGGCGCTAATGGTAAAGAACCCAACTGCCAGTGCAGAAGACATAAGGGACGCAGGTTTGATTCCTGGGTCAGGAAGATCCTCTGAAGAAGGAAACAGCAACCTACTCCAGTATTCCTGCCTGGAGAATCCCATGGACGATGGAGCCTGGTGGGATACAGTTCATGGGGTTGCAAAGAGCTGGACACGACTAAACGACTTAGCACTTAGCACAGGCGTCTTCTCTGGGGTCTGTAGTTCTGCTCTTGGGGCCACCAAGATCAGCTTTCCCTCCACTCTCCCGGGGCTCTGCAGCCTGCTTCTCTGAGCTGATGGGAACCAGCATGGAGGAAATGGCCCAAGCTCATGCCCACAGCACCCCCTTCTCTTCCCTCCTCACCCCCAAAGCACTTTCTGACCTTGTTCACCAAGCTGGAAGGTTTGTGAGCTGACAGGCAAGTACAGAAGATTGTTTTTGGGCAGGCTAAATGGGCCATCTGTCCTGGCTGAATCCCAGAGTGGACTGGGGTGAAGGACCAGATCACGGCTGTGCCCAGGATGGATACCAAGGCGTGCACGGCTGTCTCATGGGCCCATGTATGTGGCCAGCTTCTATATTCATGACTGGGTTGGAGGTGATGGTGACAAAAATTCCTGCATCATAGGGTTCTTTGAAGGATTAAATGGTTGGAGATATTTTAATGTCTAACATACTTTTTGGAATCTGCTAGTAATCATTTTTTGAAATCCCTAATCAGTGAACGGGTTAATCTGCTCCAGTGAGAAGCTTCAAATGAGGCAAGCTTTTAAACATTTATTACTTTTTCAGCTTCAGGTTTTTTTTTTTTTAATTATTTTATGCTTCTTTTAAAATTCATCAGCTTGGGGCAAGCTGGCTGCCTTAATAACAGCACTAAGGAAAGGTTGATAAAGTTATGCCAATAACAGCTATCCTCTGGCTGGAAGGCAACATCAAAACAGCCTCTGGAGACTTCCAGTCTTCCCTGTAGGTCTTCAGGTGAGACCTGACACCTCTAGACCCTTTTCCATGACTGTGCTAGCCACATGGCTCCCGCCTTGTCTACTGGAGACAGGGTGATTGAAAAGAAGGCAAGCAAAGACTACAGAGAAAGGAGGAACTAGGTCATAATCGCCCTCTACTTGTGTTTCAGGTTCCAGTAAAAATTGAGGCTTCGACTATCTGCTTTTCCCACTTTTATTTTCATTTCCGTCATATATCATTATCCTCACTTGTAGGCATTGCAGGGGAGGACACAGATGGGAGAAGGAAAGACTTTCAATCTTTCCTTTACATTCTGGTTCTGCAAAAGCTATGGAATCCTGAACTTGGAAGAAAACTAAGAATCATTCAGCAGAGCTGACTGCCTAGAGAGGGGTGCTGGTGTTGGAATGTTTGTGTTCCCCTCTCCACTCCCACTGCCAAATTCAAAGTTAATTCCTATTTCCCAAGGGGACGGGTGTGGGAGGCAGGGCCTTTGGGAAGTGATTGGACCGTGAGAGTGGGGCACTCATGACTGGGATTAGCACCCTCATAAAAGAGGCCCCAGGGCACTCCCTGACCCCTTCCTCCCTCTAAGGACTCAGAGAGAAGTCTGTGGCCCAGGAGAGGGCCCTCCCTCGACCATGCCAGCACCCTGATCTTAGACTTCCAGCCTCAAGAACTGTGAAAAATGAATTTCTGCTGTTTGTAAGCTACCCAGACTGTGGTGTTTTGGTACTGCAAGTTTAATGGACCAAGATAACTGCAGGAAGTGTCCCTGGAAGGATGTGGGCATCCAAGTCCCCTCGCACAACTTCCTCTGTGGTGGAGGAGCTTCCAACCTTGCAAAAGGCTCAGGAAGGGGAAAGACCTCTGAAGCAAGAGTGTTGAAATATGAATTCTAGTCTTGCCTGCACTGCTGAGCTACATGATTTGGACAAGTTGATTCCTCTCTCTGGATCTCCATTTTCTCACAGATCAAATCAGAGGGCTGGACTATCTGATAACAATAATAATCTAGAAGTCGTCTTTGCTTGAGCTTCCCAGGTGGCTCAGTGGTAAAGAATCTGCCTGCCAATGCAAGAGGTATAGGTTCGATCCCTGGATTGGGAAGATGCCCTGGAGAAGGAAATGGCAACCACTCCAATATTCTTGCCTGGGAAATCCCATGGACAGAGGAACCTGGCTGGCTGCAGTCTTTGGGGGTCACAAAGAGTCAGACATGACTAATTGAGTGTACACACAGGTCATTGCTTGAGTGCTTTGTGTGGAGTGGATTCTGAGTTATGTTTATGATATAAATGATTCATTTTCACCCTCCCAACAGCTCTAAGTTTCTTTGGAGAATCTGAGTGTCAATAAAGATCATATTAAATCTTAGGTCTTTTGTGTATCTGAAAATTATTTCAGTCACATTTTTATGTATTTGCAGACATCGGCCTCTTGATAAAGAACAAGGAATTTGCAGTTAGATATGTATCAGATAGGATTAGGTGCGGCTGTTTGTAACAGAAATCCCAAAGAAACAGGGGCTTAAACACACAGGGTTCACTTTACTACATAAAATAGTCAAAGAAATTGGAGTGCAAGGTTAGTATGGAAGCTTCAGAAATTCATCAAGCCACAAGGGAAGCCCAGGAATACTGGAATGGGTAGCTTATCCCTTCTCCAGTGGATCTTTCTGACCCAGGAATTGAACCAGGGTCTCCTGTATTGTAGGCAGATTCTTTACCAACTGACCTACAAGGGAAGCCCCTTGTGGCTCAGCTGGTAAAGAATCCTCCTACAATGTGAAAAACCTGGGCTCAGTCTCTGAGATGGGAAGATCTCCTGGAGAAGGGATAGGCTACCCACTCTAGTATTCTGGCCTGGAGAATATCACGGACTGTATTGTCTATGGGGTCGCAAAAAGTCGGACATGACTGAGCCTCTTTCACTTTCATCACTGACGACTAGAAACAAATAAATAGAATGTAATGTTAGAACGAAGTGTACTTTGGCTGAACCAGTTCCCCTGAGGCAGCCTTCCTGGAATGCCCACAGTTCACAATCATTCGCACGCCATTGGCCAGAGTAGTCATGTGGTTACACCTATATGCACGGTGAGAGGGGGAAATATAGTTGTTTTTTTTTTAACTGGGCACATTGCGACCCTCAATGAAATCTAGGTTCTGTTCCTACGGAATAAGAGACCAAGGGACGCTAGCTGACAGATGGGACTCTCTGTTACAGCTGATTATCTGCAAAGGGCTGTCTGCATAATCACAAACCAAGTGGACCATTTGGCAGATGTACTGAGGTGGTGATTTGAACCTGGAACATAAAATACCAGCGTTCGTATCTGTTAGGATTCTTTTGGTTGTCAGAGAAACCCCATTTCTAACTGGCTTAAACAATAAGAACATTTCTTAGGACACATGTTTCACTTCCAGAGGAAAGGGTAGCTTCAGAGTTGGTTGATTTAGCAGCTCAACATCATCAAGCCTGGGGTTTGCCCACCAACCTGCTCTCTGGTGCTGATGCTGACTTTTTCTTTTTTAAGTTTATTTGCTTTGGCTGCGCTGGGTCTTCGTTGCTGCCCGTGGGCTTTCTCTGGCTGTGATCAGGGCTGCTCTTCGGGGCAGTGCTCAGGCTCCTCACTGCGGTGACCTGCTTGTGGGGGTCACACGCTCTAGGAGCACGAGATTCAGCAGTTGCCGCCTGCGAGGTCAGAGGTTGTGGAGCCTTGCCTTCAGTTGCTCCACAGCATGTCTAATCTTCCTGGATGGACCAGGGATCAAACCTGTGTCCCCTGCACTGGCAGGCAGAGTCTCATCCACTGTACTACCAGGGGAGTCCAGTGTTAACTTTATCAAAGGTTACTGGCTACACTGGTTCCAGGAATCCCATCCAGACCCAACAATATCCAAGCAAGGACATAAGAACCTTATTTCAGTGACTCTCTCTTAGGAGCTACTAAGGCTTCTCAGAAATCTCTCATGGCTCAGTGCCAGTCTTGATCACGATTTGTACTACCAGGGGAGTCCAGTGTTAACTTTATCAAAGGTTACTGGCTACACTGGTTCCAGGAATCCCATCCAGACCCAACGATATCCAAGCAAGGACATAAGAACCTTATTTCAGTGACTCTCTCTTAGGAGCTACTAAGGCTTCTCAGAAATCTCTCATGGCTCAGTGCCAGTCTTGGATCACGATCGACCTTTGGCCAAATCATTGGCAAAGGGAAGGGGCAATTAGGCCATATCTAGAGCTGAGAGCAGCTTTCCTGAAGCTTGACGTCACCTGGGGGAGCAGTAGATACCTTAAAAAAAAACCTGGGCTTTATTCACAGGTGCTGAAGGAGGAAGCATGCTGATAGGCAGCCTACAGCGTTCACTACAGCCTGGAGACAGGTACTGCCTTCTCCATTTTGCAGCAACAGGATAGAGGCTCAGGGAAACCAAGGGCAGCCGGTGCACAGCAGAGGCGGAGCCTGAGCCGGGGAGGGTGGGCCCAGGTTTAACATGCCTAGCACTATGTTCTGCAACCAGAGGAGGGAAGGGTCTCAAGAGTCAGCCCTATCCACGCTTCCCAAACTTCAGCCACTTGTCCACCACCTCTGTGGCACTCTTCTCTTATTTACTTCTATCTGCACTATGATTTACTCAATATTTTTATTTAGGTAATACAACGTTATCATTCTTGTTCAAGTAAAATCACATTTTTTACATCAACAACAGCATTTAAAAGGGACACTAACACACTGACACAACAGAACACGAGCACCGCCTGCAGGAATGGAAGGTGGGTCATCGGAAGACACACAGCTGAGGCAGCACTCGCATCCACTCTAGGGAGAGCCTCACCTGACAGAGGTACTGAGCGCAGGTTCTGCTCCGTTTCTGTTATGGAGACATGACCAGGAGTGAGGAAAGGTGAAATAAGGAGTTAAAGAGAATGGGAAACAGCAGCGCTTTCTTATGATGCAATGCGACGTCATGGAAGGCTCCTCCATGCCCTTGGGAGATCATCCCACATGCCATTATTTGAGAAACTTTAACTTGGAGTGAAGCCCTACAGGTTAGACTTCGCTGCGTTACTCTCTGACAGGCTCTCAGGGGCCATACAATAGTAGCACTCCTTCTCAGAGATCTGTGCTTTAGCTGGTGCTCGGGAATTGATTAGAAAACTCTTCTGTCTAGCTGAGAACAAGGTCAGCAAACTTCGGTAACAAATCTGAAAGCAAGCATGTTAGAATCTGTGGACCACAGTCTCTGCTGCAACGACCAAGCACTGCTGCAGTGGCGCGAGGGCAGCACAGACCCCACGGAAACCAGTATTCAGGCGTGGCTCCCGTAAGCTTCATTTATGAGCACAGACATGTGGACTCTTCTCAGACAGTAAAGAATCCACCTGCAACGCAGGAGACAGGGCTTTAAACCCTGGGCCAGGAAGATTCCCTGGAGATGGGAATGGCAGCCCACTCCAGTATTCTCGCCTGGGAAACCCCATGGACAGAGGGGCCTGGTGGGCTACAGTCCATGGGGTCGTAGAGAGTCGGACACAGATGAACAACTATCACTGCACTTTTCACATGCCACATAATGTATTCTTCCTTTGATTGTTTTTTTCCTTCAGTCATTTAAAAATGTAAAAACTTCCTTAGTTCCAGAGTCAAACTCAAACAGCTGATGAGCATAATTTGACCTAAAGATCATCATTTGTTGGCCCCTTCTGGCAGAAAGTGAAGAAGAACTAATGAGCCTCTTGATGAAAGTGAAAAAGGAGAGTGAAACAGTTGGCTTAAAATTCAACATTCAGAAAATGAAGATCATGGCATCTGGTCCCATCACTTCATGGCAAATAGGTGGGGAAACAGTGGAAACAGTGACTGACTTTATTTTTAGGGGCTCCAAAATCACTGCAGATGGTGATTGCAGCCATGAATTAAAAGATGCTTACTCCTTGGAAGGAAAGTTATGACCAACCTAGACAGCATATTAAAAAGCAGAGACATTACTTTGTCAACAAAGGTCTGTCTAGTCAAGGCTATGGTTTTTTCAGTGGTCATATATGGATGTGAGAGCTGGACCATAAAGAAAGTTGAGCATCGAAGAATTGATGCTTTTGAACTGTGGTGTGGGAGAAGACTCTTGAGAGTCCCTTGGACTGCAAGGAGATCCAACCAGTCCATCCTAAAGGAGATCAGTCCTGGGTGTTCATTGGAAGGACTGATGTTGAAGCTGAAACTCCAATACTTTGGCCACCTGATGAGAAAAGCTGACTCTTGAAAAGACTGTGATGCTGGGAAAGATTGAGGGCAGGAGGAGAAGGTGATGACAGAGGATGAGATGATTGGATGGCATCACTGACTCAATGGACATGATTCTGAGTGAACTCTGGGAGTTGGTGATGGGGCTCCAAAATCACTGCAGATGGTGATTGCAGCCATGAATTAAAAGATGCTTACTCCTTGGAAGGAAAGTTATGACCAACCTAGACAGCATATTAAAAAGCAGAGACATTACTTTGTCAACAAAGGTCTGTCTAGTCAAGGCTATGGTTTTTTCAGTGGCCATATATGGATGTGAGAGCTGGACCATAAAGAAAGTTGAGCATCGAAGAATTGATGCTTTTGAACTGTGGTGTGGGAGAAGACTCTTGAGAGTCCCTTGGACTGCAAGGAGATCCAACCAGTCCATCCTAAAGGAGATCAGTCCTGGGTGTTCATTGGAAGGACTGATGTTGAAGCTGAAACTCCAATACTTTGGCCACCTGATGAGAAAAGCTGACTCTTGAAAAGACTGTGATGCTGGGAAAGATTGAGGGCAGGAGGAGAAGGTGATGACAGAGGATGAGATGATTGGATGGCATCACTGACTCAATGGACATGATTCTGAGTGAACTCTGGGAGTTGGTGAGGGACAGGGAGGCCTGATGTGCTGTGGTTCATGGGGTTGCAAAGAGTTGGACACGACTGAGCAACAGAACTGAACTGAGCTGAACTGAACTGAACTGAACTGATCTAAAGCAAAAGCCATCACCATTTCTGCCAGGGCTGGCTTCCTGGCATGTGCACTGTGGAACTGCACAGGGCCACATGCATAAAAATCATCAATCTTTCACTTGTGAGTACTTTCAAAATTAGAGACTATGCATTTTCATTTTACAGTGAGGACCAGTTGTGGCCCTGCTCACAAGGTGTATTGTTTGTAATTGCTCAGTTGCTCAGTCTTCGCGACCCCATGGACTGCAAGCCATCAGGCTTCCTTGTCCTTTACCGTCTCCCAGATCTTGCTCAAAATTGTGTCCACTGAGTCGGTGTTGCTGGCCAGCCATCTGGTCTTCCGTCATCCCCTTCTCGTCTTGTGTGGAGGAGACGTGGAGAACTATCCCCCAGCAGTGGTCACGCTGGCACACACTCTCCTGGGGGTGATGAGAACCCTGCAAGGAGCTTAGTGGAAGTGCCTGGGTCTGGTAACGTCCAAGCTTGGGACAGGCTCATCTTCACTTCTGTCCACCGGTTTTGGCCAAAGCAAGTCATATGGCCAAGCCCAAAGCCAAATAAAAGGGAACTACGCCCTACTGTTTTGATGAGAAGGACTCATCATATGGAAAAGATGTTAGATGCAGGGAGAACTGAAGAACTGGGACCAATAATCTGCCACCAACCCAGGACAAGTATGTTAATCATTCTGGCTGTTTGCACACTTCAGTATCAAAGAACTCTTACCCAGTCCTTTTGTCTCTAAGTTTTATTAGTCTCCTGCTCCATCAGCCCAGGCAGAGGCAAAGACAAAAGATTTGTGTGTGCCCTGAGGTTGATTTCAGGGAGCAGCCATACACTGATAGACTTTCTTCCCCTTCTATAGAAGAAGGGAGACAGACAGCACAGGACTGATTCAGTTGGTGCAGAAGTAAGGGACTAGAACTAGTTGGCATTTTGAATGTATGAGCCAGCATGCCAATCTCCTCCCACGAGACTTAGCATGCTTCCTTTCCTGGAAGAGTCCTCTTGGGGATCTCAGTACCTTGGATAGCACCTTCATGCAGAAAAACTGAAGAAGAAAAACGTCTGGCTCGCTTCCTACTGGGGAAGTCTTTCTAGGTTTTAAACACATTTGAATAAACAGAGGGAGCCTACAGATATATATATCTGATTATACCACTCTCCTGCTTAAATTCCTTTTCCGGTTCCCATCACTTATACTTGGCTTAACATTACAGCCTTCTGTGACCTGGCCCCCACCCATCTACAAAACTGCATTTTCTCCCACAACCTGCTGAGTGTGAGTATCTGGACACACTGGACATCTTCCACCTACTGTCACAGGTCTTTGCACTCACTGTCACAACCCTGGATGCCACCAGTGTGATAAAGCATCTCAGATACTTGAAACAAAAATTGGCTTGTGCACTTGAATCTCTCATGGTGGAGGGAGCTTCAGTCATGCAGAGGGCTTAAGCAATGCCTTTAGGAGGATGCTTTCCTCTGTGTCGTCTCCATTCTCAGGCAGGCACTCTCTTCACAGTGATCAGTAGCAGCTCCAGAGGAAAAAATGAGTCTCTTTGCTAGACATCCCAGCAAAAGTCCCAGGGTCGACTCTGGCTGGCTGATTGAGATCACGTGTCCATTATCAAGCCAATGACTGTGGCAGCTGGCACGGACTAACGAATTTGGCAATGTCAGAGTCTGTGCAGTTCACACCTCCCTTGATTTCTGCCTGCTCCTGGCTTTCTTCCCACATGGCCCTCAACTCTTGCATCAGTGCATGTCCCTTAAGATCAGTTACCGGTGTGTGCACCTCAGCACACCCTTCATATCCACACACACAGAGAGAAGAAAAACCCCATCACTTGTGATTTTATGATTTTAATAGCTTGACTGGAGATTTGCACCTCCTGCCATTAGGCTGGCTCACCACCTGCCTCCTGCCCCCTTCCAAGAGCACCCTTCTCCCCATTGTGGCACCGCCCCGGATTCAGCCTTGATTCCTCCTGTCCCCCTGCAAGGCACTGTCTGCACTTACTTGCTGGCCCTCCCCACACTGGCCCCTCCTCCTAATTCTGGTAAATAATTTACATGGTGCAGTTCTAACGGTCTGCTGAATCTCTCTCTCTCCTCTGCAGGATCTGAGTTCCCTGCGGGTAGGGCTGTGTACAAGTCATCTCTGTGTCTCTTTTACTTAAGACCGAGTGCAGACTGAGGAGGTGCTTGGTGGAGGGTGAATACAAAAACTATTTTCAATAAAAGACTGCATTTTTTAAAATCAGAAAGAGTTGTTTTGGCTCTGCAGGAAGCACAGAGAGTGTGGGTGAGTGATGATTTCAGCAGAAATGCCAGGGAATGCACGGGTTCCCAATTATTTATGGGGCTAAGGAGACGTGTTCCCAAAGCAGGGTGATATATTCTGAGGATGTCAGGGCAGACTGTGAGTGACTTTGTTCATTGGCATCCCTGCAACTCTGCGCTGCAGATGCGAGGGAGGGGGCCTACTAGCTTCTTTATGCACAAAAAAAGAACTGTATCTTTTGGAGCTCAGCTCTGCTCCTGCTTGGTTACCGTTTCTCACTGTGCTCAAAGGGTGAGAGTGTGCAGTGAGGGGAGAGTTGCAGTCTCTGGAGGCAGTGGGATCCAAGTTCAAGTCCTGTTCTGCCCTGGGTCGCTCTGTGCTTGCTCCTCTCTGGGCTGCCGTTTTTCTCATCTGTGCGATGGAGACCAGCACTGCTTCTCTGCTAAGGACTGGGGCACTCGGGAAGCTCAGCCCAACACAGGGTACAAGAGCAGATGCCCACTGGACGGCAGCCTCGTGCTCTGTCCTGCCTAAACAGGGTCCAGTGTGACCTTGCCTGGCTCTGAGTTCTTCCTATCTCCCATCAGTGCAGAATTTCTGGATAGAATGTTGAAAGAGATTTACAAAAGATTTGCCTTTCATTTGAACCAGTGGGTAGAGACTGTATAATGATCGATTTCTTTCCTTTTTTATGGAAGAAAGACATCGTGGGTTTTCAGGCAAGACTACCAGCGCTTTTGCTGAGAGCAGCGAGTTCATCAGTTCTGGTCTTGGGGCCAGCGGGTGCGCTGGTCCTATAGGACATGCATAGACTCTGAAGTCAGCCTTGAACCTTCATTTGGTCCTTTGGAGACCCCAGGAGGGGTGGGGGATGGAGGCCACCTTTGGAGTCCAGTCCCCGTTGTTGGTAGTGGTCCTGATTTTCACCATGGATTTCTACTTTGGAGTACTCTCTATAGTGTTCCTGTGATGACCGCAGAGACTGTGATCAAAGAGGTATCTTAGGTGCTGGTATAAATTATTGCTGAATGCTTTTTTGATGAGGAAATAGATTTGGACATGGGGTGAAATGGAGTTTGGTGCAGATTTTATATGTGCTTGGCTAAGTGTCTATTCCTTCTGAATATCAGTTTCTTCATTTTTGAAAGTGGGTGTAGAACCACTGAGTGTGCCGTCTGTTTGGGGACGGTATGCGATCACAGCCAGAGACCCACCGTAATATGTGTTAATTCATGATGGTTTCTCCACGATGAGTTCTCCCTGGGAGTGCCCTGCTGCCTTCTTCAGAATTTCAGAAGTCTCCATTTCCCCCTTATGCTTCCCTAAATAAATCATCTTCTCCTTAAGTACTATCTTCTGGATAAATAAAACTCTCTCAATTAATTTCATTGTTTTCCCGTTTAATTACTACCATTAACATACCAGTGCTCTCTTCTACTTTTTTCACAGCAAATGTGATATGTTAGCTCCTGTTTGGGTTACTGTGTTCATCAAGTTTCTGCTGTTGCTAGGATCAGAAACTTGATTCAATGTGGTTGAAGAAAAGCGGGACATTTATTGGTTTCCATAATTAGACATTCTAGAGGATTGCTTAAGCCGAAGACAAGGCTGCGTCCGATCAGACAATGGGCCCAGGATGCTGCGTCTGTTCCTGGCTCCGCTTCCTTTGCTGTCCTCACCGGGGGGTAAACCAGCATTTCGCTTCCATCTTCATCTCGCTCCATTGAAAGAGCTTTCTTTTCCCATTAGAGACACCAGGAGTTGGGTCTGGAGTCCTAACCCTGAAGCTAGGGGACTGAGACACGCTGGCCAGCACTGCTGGGTACTGTGCCTACAGCCGGGGGTGATGGCTCAGCCCCATCCTAAGCTCCTAGGCTGTGAGAGGCATGGGGTGGATTCCAGGGGTAAATCAGGGCAGGGCTCTGTCTCCAAGACAAGGGGAACATCAAGCAGTGGGATTATTTTCATTTTACAAGTAAAGAAACTACCTGTATCCATGAGCAGCTAACTCACCCCCTTCTGATAAGCTTATTTCCTCTGAAAGATGGAACTTTGGTTTCAAATAGTCAACTGCCGCCCATTTGGAGCCAGCTTGCCTGCGTGGACTTCTGGCTCTGTCCAGGGTTCTGTTTGGAGCCTGGTAGCAGAGGTGCTCTGATGGGAGTGGGGAGGGTGTTGTCCTGATCTTGTCAAAGGGGGTCCTTGATGATCTTGTGCAAGAACCCCATCCTGGGTCTTCGTCCCCTCATCCATGAAATAGAAGCAGTCACTTCATCCTCTCAGAGGTGTTTGGAGGATTTGCCAAGGCGACGAACTCTTGGCAAGTGCTCTGCGAGCACGAGGTAGACTCTGAACCAGTGTGGCCTTAGGCAAGTGGCTTCTGCTCATTGAGCATCTTTGCCTGTTCAGTGAGATCATAGTTGATCTCTGCATCCAGGATCAGGCATGCAGGAGGCGCTCAATAAGCTTTTGGAGGCTGAGACGAGAGAGAACTTTGTAAATGATAAATACCTACCAGGTGCCAGGTGTTTTCATTTACCTGGTCTCATAGTTACTAAGCTGTTTAGATGAGGAAACAGAAGCTCAGGAGGTGAATTTACTTCTCTAAGATCACACAGCGGAGGGACAGAGCCAGGCTTTGAGCTCTGTTCCTTAACTACCGTTCCAGTTGCTTCCTATGTAAAGGTCTCGCCCTCAGGGCCTGGCTAGGTGTTTACCTCTCGTGCAGTCTCCCCAGGGCCCCCAGCTCCCCAGGGTTGGGGCCACTCCTCCATTGCTTGCCTTCCCCCGGCTCTCTAGCTCCCTAGGTCCTCCATCACAGCTCTTACTCCCTGGAGTTGGAGCTGTCTGTGTGTGTGTCTCCCCGCACTGGACAAGGGATCAGGCCTGTGTGCCTGAGAAGCCCTGGTCCCTGGTGTGCTGCTGGGAGTGAAGATGGAGCGGGTAAGAAGAGAGTTTCTGGTTTCCTTCCCAGATCTCCCAGGATGGACCTCGAGCAGAATCCTGTACCTGGCTGAGCTTGTTTTCTCTTCTGGGGAACAGGAATAACAGGACCTTCTCAGCTGTGTTGTCAGGATGGAAGTAGTTTAATTGTAGTAAGTAACATTGTTTGAGGGCTTACTCATTCTCCTTAGTTCTTGCAACAGTCTTTTAAGGCAGACACTAGAATTGTGCACACTTTATAGAAAAGAAACAGACCAAGAGAGAGGAACAGATTTGCCCAGAGTTGCACTGCTGGAACTTACAACATGCACGGCGGGAACCCGATGAGTGGGATCTACAGCAGGGATAAGTGTTTGTGGAGTGACTGAATGAAGGTGTCCTGCACTGACTCTCTCTCTCTCTCCTCTGCCATCGTGGGCCCCTTTGTTGTTTTCAGTTGCTCAGTTGTGTCTGACTCTTTGCGGCCCCATGGACTGCAGCACGTCAGGCCTCCTTGTCCTTCACAGTCTCCTGGAGCTTGCTCAAACTCATGTCCATTGAGTCAATGATGCCATCCAACCATCTCATCCTCTGTCATCCCCTTCTCCTCCTGCCCTCATCTTTCCCAGCATCAGGCTCTTTTCCAATGAGTTGGCTCTTTGTATCAGGTGGCCAAAGTACTGAAGCTTCAGCTTCAGCATCAGTCCTCCCAGTGAATATTCCCTTGGTCCTTGTTAAGTACAAAGCTTACCCAGGGCTGGTTACTGGGCTGTAAGAGGTTGGGAAGGAGAGTATGGCTCCATACCCCAGGGCTGGGGTGATTTCTGGAAGGATGGTGGTTTGGGGCAGAACAGACGTCTTACTCGGCCAGCTCTGAGAAGCTACCAGGCTCGTGAAATCTGATGTTCTGATCTGGAGAAACAGGGTGCCCCTTCTCCCATCTCAGATTTTCCTTGCCTTTTCCCCTTAGCCACACCCTCCTCCTCCCACAGGAAGAGCTGCAGCCGCCACACGTAATCTCTCAGGAGCAGCTGGTGACATTGCTGGAGCATTTATAGCCTGTGCTCTCCTCAAAGAAGGAACGGCAGAGAGAGACAGGGGGGCCAGGCACCTAACAGGCTGGATTCAAACCCCTACTCTGACGCTCACAGACTGTGTGACCTTGGCCTCATCCCACGTCCTCTCTGAAGGTGGGAGCAACTGCCACCCTGTCTCGATGGATAAAGTGAGTGAGGTCTCAGTAAACGCCCCTAGCAAACAGTAGGTGCTCAGAAATGCTCCCTTCTCCTTCCTGCCACTCCCCTTCCTTCCTGAGACATTTTCTGAGAGCCTGTGCCAGCTGTAGCAGAGGGATCTCAGGTTCTTTGGAAGCCTGGAAGAGCTGCAGTGTTGCATCCAAGTATCAATGCTGAGCCCAATATGTCTCCTCTCCTGGGTTCTAACTGGATGTGTCCCTAACTGGATGCAACTGAATGTCCCTCACCAGCAAATGCACTGTCTTGGCCTCCCTGGAGGCCCCAGGTGAGAGACCATCTGCCTCCTTGGTCCCCTAGGTGAGAATCTCTTAGAATTTAAGGAAAGGATGATTTGCCAGAGAAGCGTAAGCTCCCTGTCTCCGGAGGCATTCAAGGAGAGCCCATGCCTATCAAAGACATGGAAGGGCTAGGTCACCAGGAGCCTCGAGGACCCTTCCTGATTCTCTGTCCGGGGCTGATAGATGACCTGCTGCTCTTCTTCTCAGTGACCTTGGCCTTGCAGAGAAGACCCCAGAGTGAGAAGCCTCGAGCTGCCTTTTGAGAGCTTTCAAGGACAAGGCACAGCAACCCTTGGCAAGGTGCCAACGACTCCTCGTTTTCCCTGATCTCAAGGATGGCAGCTGCTGCCTCTCCCGCGGCTTAGCATCTGGTTCTGACGGATTCATGCTCCAGGAGCTGAGTAGCCAGAGAGCAGACGGGCAGCTCACTCCCTGAGGGTGAAAGGACAGGGAAGGTCAGGAGGGCTCGGGGAAGGTACTTGGGCAACGTGGCCACCTGGAAGAGGTCAGGATCCTATGGGACGCATTCCAGCCAGGGCCAGGTGAGTTGGGAGTGTGGAGAATCAGGGACACCTTCCTTGGAAAGGTGGCACGAACCACAGTCTTGAAGAATGGGGGAAACTGAGAAAGAGGGGAGAGACGTTGGCTGTACCCCCTAGACCTTAGAGTAGTGCCAGAGACTGGCCGTGTCAACGTCCGTTTGGTTGCCACCACTAGAAAGAGGATTAAGCCCAAGTGGGATTTTGCTGTGTTGTTATTATTCACATGATCGAGATGTTGGCTTTGGGTATAGCTAGATCTAGATTCTCAAACAATGCTGTGATTTCTTTCAGTAAGTCTTCTTTCTCCACGGATTATCTCAGAGGAGTTGGCCCACGATGGTCACCAGCAGCAATTTATCCCCCTGCCACTCCAGAATAATGTACAAGAAAGTGTCCATTGTCCTGGCTTGGACCAGTCCCACCAGTGAACCAGGCACGAAAGACTCTGGTTGGCTTCAACGTGGTCATGGTCCAACCCCCAGGTTAAGAATGTGCAAGAGTGTCTCCATGAAGAAATTTGGGTTGCAGTTACCAGAAGGGGCAGGTGAAGGGAGGCGAGGCGCAAATGGCTGTCCGTGCATAGGGGTGATGAACTTCCCCGGGGGCTCTGCCGCCCTGCCTTCTGACTTTCAAATTCGCTCATCTTCCTGTCACTGCGCTTGGTCACTTGCGTGGATCCCCCATTTCTTGTCTGATCATCCTCTTGGCGATCACAATGCCCCCTGAAGATGTCCATATCCCAAACCCTGGAATTTGTGACCTTATAGAGCAATAGGGTCTTGGCAGATGTGATTAAGTTAAGGATCTTGAAATGAGGAGATGGTTTTGAATTACCTGGGGGGGGGGGCTCCACATAATCCCCTAATTATGTAAGATTGCTTATAAGTGAAAAAAGAAAGCAGGAGAACCTAGGGTTGAGGGGGG